>OZ024714.1:11087130-11147727 GCA_964016945.1 Microplitis deprimator | reverse complement strand
AATATATATATATATATATATATATATATATATATATATATATATATATATATATATATATATACATAGGTTAAATACAAGTTATATATTACTTACATACTACAGTATAAAGAAATATATATGAGTGCAGTAGCCAATAAACGTCAGTAACATTTAGATTTTCATCGCGACTACACGTGTGTTTATATTTAACTGATCTCTGTTTATTAATTTATTTATAATTATAAAATAAAAATATGTGTTAATAATTTATTTATTATTTATTGATATTTAAATAATTATTAATTTTTTTTTTTTTTTTCATTTATAACTCTAACAGTTGATACAAATGTTGGATATACTCTGGATATTTTCAGTAAGTAAACGCTGCTCTGATTATTTATAGATTAATAAATGCTAACAAAAATTATAAATATTATTACTTTAAAATTTATTTAAGTTTGATGTTTATGTCATAGTTTTCTTAAAATAAACTCTTTATCATTACATAAAGGATATTTATAATAATGATTTATAACATGATAAGCATAAAATTTTTAACGTTAATGATTCGTAATTAGTTTTTATTATTATTTATCAAGTTGCAAATTTTTAAAATAAAATCTTCTGTCTTGAAATTCCGAAGATCAAATTTAAAAAAACTAAATTCTCTAACTTTTTAAAATATTTATTATATTAATACTGAAAGCATAAATATATCGTGCAGCTTCCTCGCGTGATCCAGGTGAATTTAATTTTTTTCTTGTGTATAAATATATACAATACACATGTGAATGTGAATGTTCTTCTTACAATTTAGTTTCTCAAGCGTTACTTTCTACTCGTATATCGGTTTGTATACAAATTCTGGGTTAACGTACAAACACAAAATAAAACTCAAGGCTCTTTTCGTCTATTGAAACTATACAAAAAGTATTCCCATCTCTTTTTATTATTTATTTATCTTTTTTATGGCGTGATTGAGTTTAGGTGGGGGTTATCGTACGAGTGTCACACATTTGGGTGTTTGTAAAATATCGAATCATCAAAAGTCTATTTACGTTCATAGATAATGTATTCTTTGATTTAAAACATATTTTTTCCTTTTTTTTCTTTTTATACTTTTTTTTTTCAATACTAAATCATATGTATGAATGTCGTGAATAGAATTTTTGAATAAAGCTTTTGGGAAACTTACATTACCACGTCCATGGTCAAGAAAACTGGACAAGGGCCAAAGGTCATGTTGTCATGTATTTTTGTTAAAGTAGAAAAGTCAATGTATTTCTTACGTTTTTTTTTTTTTTTGTTCATTTAAGCTGACAGTACAATTTCGCAATTTTTATTTTTTAATTAATATTGATTTGATAATTGAGATGTTTCTTAAGATAAATTATTTTAATTAAGTTTTTTCAGAATTTAAACAATGAATTAATTAATTATTTACAAAGTCAAGTAATTGAACTTTGTTATCAATTAAAATATAAAAAAATAATTATATAATAAAATCAAATTGTATAACTTCTTTTAAAAATAACTTAAAAAAAATTTGTATTCCAAAAAATTAATAGTTATTGATTTAATTGAATTATTAATATCTATCAGACTAAACAACTTATTAATCTAAATTTATTTTTCTCTTCAACCAACGATAAAATTATAATTAATGTTTCATAATTTTTGAAGCACTTATTAATTAAAAAAAAAATATTGAGTAATTATAATTATAAATAAAAGATAAAGTAAATATTAATTAATTGATATATCAAGATAAGTGTTTTTTTTTTGTTTTCAATTTATTTTTACTAAAAAATTATATAAATGAACTGGAGCTTAGTCCGAAAGTTTTTTTTCTTATAGTATATAAATACAATTATGCAATTCCGTTTTCGAAACATTATAATTATTACTTAAAATTTTGAATGAAGATTCACTAGAAATAAAGATATATATGGCGTAATAAAATAATTAAATTTAATGTAAATATTTATTTGAATATTATATATCATCACTATAAAATAAAGAAACAAAACAAATTATTGCAACATCAGATAAAGTAACAAAGCCAATCGCGGAACACCCTCCATTAGCGGGACAATAATTATTTCTTTTGATAAATGAACAAAATAATAAATGTAATTATAATTTTTCTTTTTTTGCAAATTGTATATATTCAAATCCATATAAAATTTATTTATTATATTAGTATATATATTTAACTATATTTTCACCATTTTTCTACAATTTTTTTACTCTCGGTATTACCAATTTTTTTATACTTTTAATAATCTCTTTCAAATTCTAAATATATATTTGAGCTTATGCAATTTTTTTAAATTCAATTGCTATTATTTTATAAGTAAATTCCTTATCGAAACTTCGAAATTCCCACGGTTGTCCCGCTATTGATCTCATTGGTCAACGAACTAGATTTACAACATGAATTATCAAGTAAAGATAAAATAAACAACTGAGAAAATAAAATATTGAACGAGCCATTACTTTTACTTATTAATCTATAAGTTTATTTACTTAAAGTACAATTTATAAATTGATGAGGAATTTTTTTATCGTGTAATTTTCTTAACATTACAAATAAAATATATGATTTGTCTATCATGAAAATTATCCAATTAATTCTTGGTTCAAAAAAGAAAAATATTATTTATTTTAAAATTAACAAATCACAGTTTCATTGGATAAAAATTTTTTTCTTATTATTATTAACAACAAACATTAAATAAGAAGAAAAAAAATTGTATCCAATGAAACTGTGATTTGTTTATTTTAATTAATTATAATGGGTATGAGACTACAAAATTTGAATTATTCATTTATTTATTTATTTTTTTTTTCTAGTAATTTATCAGTAATATTAAACTTGAGTAAATTTTATAATTAATTTAATGATTCTTGAAAAGATTATGCAATCTTTTTAACTAATAACACCACGCGAATGTTCTTTTTTGGCTGTACGTTAGCAAAAGTTACACGCACATAACGTCGTTTTATTTTCTCTAGTTCAATGAGTAGTCTGCAGTCTGCTGTGTAAACGGTCAAAACACACTTCCGGTTTGGCATTATTTTATAAAGAGAATTGGCAGCTTGCCGAGACATTAGTAATCACCGTAGAGAATTCATTAGTTGTCTCACCCCTGCAAGATAACTTTATGATAACATGCGATATCATCAATCATTTTTTTTTTACATTCATTTTATTTTTTATTTTCTCAATAAACATGACTATTCATTAATTCTAGACATAATAAAATTGCATAAGAATAATGATGAAAAAGTCTTTTTAATTATTTATTAAACATTAAAAAAAAAATTATTTTATCCGATAATTGTTTACTTGAACTTAATCCAGTTATTGCACAAAAATTGTAAATATATAGTAAAATAGGAATTTTTCTTGCTGATATTTTGCCAAAATTAATGTTAAATTTTATCGAAAACAAGTATGATCTCACAGAGACAATAATAAATTTTACTAAAAAATAAAAAAAAAAATTAGCACCGTTTTTTGTAAAATTTTTATTCAATTTTTTTACGTTATAAACTGATTTACATTTACGTAATAATGAAGTACAATGTTCAATTATCTGTCATTAATATGTAAAGTTCAATGTCCACTTTTCAAGATTGTAAAATAATCATGATTATTAAAAAAAAAAAAAAAAAAAAAAAAAAAAAAAAAAAAAAAAAAAATAGAAAAATAAAATTAAAAAAATGTCACTTCAATTACATGTATTTAAAAATTCTGCATATTTTGAATTATATAGCAATATAAAAATATGAACAACTATCAATTTGAAATGGAACTTATAATTATCATTTAATTCATATCATCTTTGATTAATATTCAAACAAACAATAAGTACTTTGAGAAAAAAAAATTAATAACATTTGAAATAAATATTAACATCAGCTAATTGTTTTATGCAAAAAGTTTTTAAATAATCAAACGGTCTAAACAGGAAACAATTAATGTTTTAAAATCAAATATAGTTTTGAAAAAATGATTTCAAAATCTAACGAGTAAAAACATTAAACAATTTTATTATAATCTTATTCGTCTATTGAGTAAAAAAAATCCAGTCACATAAATTATATAAATGACTTAAATAATGATATATATTTTTCTTTATTAGATTGATAATAAAATACAATAGAGTGACACGCTGGTTAACTGGATGACCAAACGCAACGTGACTCGCTAAACTTTTCTCGTAAAACACGCGTTTATAAATGTTTGACATAAATGACTCAGGTCTTACTCTTTATCACATAATGTAATAGATATAATCCTTTTTTGAATTGCCATAAACTTTTCTTAACACTTGAACGTTAGTTAATATAAAATTAAATGGAAAATTTTCTTTTTTATTTAAATTACTTCCAATTATTAGTGTGCCCGTAATAGAACATTTATAAAATCACTTAAATGTTCGTTTCTCATTTTCAATATCTATAAATATCTTTTTAAATATTTAGTCGAGCATATATACAGTTGGCAAATAAATAAAATAAATTTTTTCACAAGAAAACTTTTATTTTAATAAAAAAAAAATTTTATTTTACATTAGAGAATTTATTTAACATAAAAATTTGTTTTTAAATTAAAAATATTTGTTGAGTATTAGATAAAAGCTTATATTCAATAAATTCTTATTACATTTTTTTTTTAAATTTTAATACTTAAATTCCATGAAAGATGTTTATGAAAATGTTCTTTCTGTTCAAAATTGCAGTTTTAGAAAATTTATAAAAATTCAGGACGTGTTTATATTTTCCACAAATTATTTTGAGTCGGATATTTTAGTTTTAATTAAGGGCCCAGGTTTTTTTCTACAATAAAACCTCTGATATCGTAGTTTTGAAAATTCGCATTTGTATAGAAATTTGTCTATCCATTTGGTAAAATTGACTATGAAAATAGCATTATAAGTATAGTTTTCAAAGAGTGCAAGAAAAAAAAATAATGATCCGTTTTTAACAAAAATTAAAAATATGTTTACATTTTTAACAAAAATTATTTAGGTTCAAATACTTTCGTCTAAAAAAATTTTCAAATTTTGAAAGTGTCTGAATTAATTTAAGCATTGAATAAAAACATATATACAAACTATACAAAACATTTGACAAATATTAGTAAAGAAAAGTATTTATTATTAGTAACAAAAATCTTAAAAAGTTTAAAAATAATAAACTCAATTAATTATTAGAATAATTATTGAAAAATGAATAAATATTAGTAATAAATTTTTAATATTTTCAGGTTGAAAAAATACAAAAGTGAAAAATCCGCGCCACGTGCATTTATTGATCACGTGGTACGCCATCTTATCGACCGAACATTAAACACGAGCTGTCATTGGGTTTTCCAAGACCACGTGATCTACCAACTGACGTATGTCCCCACCAGTGGTTTAGTCGTGTACTATCTTGTGCAATCTAGTGTGTGAGAGTTGTCAGTGTATATATCTATAGCTCATAGAATTGTCAGTGTGTTAAGTACATATATATTTATATATACATGTATATTTAATAGCGGGTACTGAGACTGGGGAAAGTAATAGTAACAAACAGGCAACAGCAGGCAAGAGCTAGCAAACCTGGTCAAGACCCTTGAGGTCTTGGAAGAACAAAGGATTTACAAAACGCCAAGTGAACGTTAACATTTTACAATTATCAATCGATTTAGTTATTGTAATTGCGATTATTTAATTAACAATAATAATATTATTTATTTAAATCACGAAGAACAATTATTTTTTACAATATCAGTGATATAGATATATATATACATACATGCGATTTAAATTGATTTGACAGTTTTTTTTTTGTCACAAAATATATTTGCATATTGTGTATATTCATATATCTCGGAAGTGGATGACGACAAATCAATTTAACAGCTTTGCTTAACATTATAGTGGACTTTGATTCCACTATATAATAATATCAAATATTTATTTAACGAATTTCATATAAATATATTCACCGATCAATGATTTTTTATTTAAATATTTGTGTGATGATTAGATAGATCAAGTAAAAATATTCACAATTAGTTATTGTCTGATAATTTAATCTCAACAAAACAAGGATATAAATATAAGTAACAATAATAATAATAATAATAATTAACAACGATTGGTTAAGTGAGTGAGACACATATAAAATGTACAGCATGAACTACATTGGCAAGTTCATCAGTAATTTTCGTGATTTTTACAATGAAATTAATGCTGCTACTCTTACTGGAGCTATTGATGTAATCGTCGTTGAACAAGATGATGGATCATTCACTTGCTCACCTTTTCATGTTAGATTTGGTAAACTTGGAGTCTTGAGATCAAGAGAAAAAGTCGTACGTATTATTATTAATTTTTATTTAAGTGGAATTTATTATTGATTTATCAATTATTTATTATTCAATCAAATTTTTCCTGTATTTAATATTATTCAGTAATGAATTATTAATATTCAATTTACGTCTATCGTTAATTTAACTCTATAATCAAAAATGAGATACGTGTGATTATTAAATTAACATTTTAGTTTGTGATAATTGATTTGTTAGATGACATTTTAAATTTTGTTTGCTAAATTACAAGAACATGTTTTGAAATCGTATATTAATTTTATCAAATATAATGTTTATTAATGAGTGTGAATATAGCAGACGTCAGACAAATTTAAAATTATTAATAAATCGAGTAAATATTTAATAAAATGGGCATTTAAAAAATTTTGAAATTAATAAGTGCATTTTTTATCAATATTCTTTTTTTAATTATTTACTCCATTTATTTATAATTTTAAATTTGTCTCATGTCTGTTACATTCACACTTCTGTTTATTAAATAATTTTTAATTTTAATCAAATAAATTCTGAAATTATTGCTTCTAGTTGAAGAAAAAAAAAGTAATATATTAAAATGTTAAATGTTTTTGATTTAAAAAAAATATTCAAATTTTCTATTAAAACTTTTATGGGATTAGAATAAATTTATCAGAACTTTGCTCCAATAAAATTTGTTTTTAATTTTCAGGTGGACATTGAAATAAATGGAGAGCCAAGACAAATTCATATGAAATTAGGTGATTCTGGAGAAGCTTTTTTTGTTGAAGAAGTAAGCTCACATGGTCTTGAAAATGGTACTGAGATACCACCACATCTTGCTTGTTCACCTATACCAGATGACAATTGTTTTCCACCTCCTAGGTATGGGAACAAAATATTTAATTTATAATACTAAATAATTTATAAATATTAATATTAATTCAATAAATTTATATTACAGATTTCATTTATTATCTGATCTCCCTCAAGAGCAACATGAAAAAATTCTACGTGACTCGGTGCTGTCGATAGAACGTGAAAAATTGGAGCAAATGTCATCGCTGCCAGTAGATCAACGTGAAAAATTTTTAATCGAACAATTTTCTGATTTGCCAGCTGAGCACCGGGAAAAATGGCTTCAAATAGCATCAATGACATACGAAGAACGTAGTAAAATATTTGAAGAAAGCTTAAGTGCGATGTCAACACGACAAAAACAGCAGATGATACGAGATGAATATTCAGCTTTGAAAATAGAAGATAGAGAAAGATTGTTTAAAGAAAATTTTCCGGAACTGCCGGCTGAACAGAGACCAAAGTTTGAGAAAGCATTATTGAATGACTGGAGAAGGAAAGAGGACGATGATGAGGATGAAAAATGGAAAGAGCACAATGAAATTTCATCACAAGCTGAAGAAGAAATTTTTAATATGGATAATATTAATGAGGATGAAGTCAAACCTGTGTCTACACCAAAATCATTTGTCGCTGTTACTTCCTCTGAGAGAATAAGAAAAATTAGCGTTGTCAATAATGATTTTCGACCAATCACTGATGATCCATCGAATAATGTTAGAGAAAAAATATCATGCGACGAGTCTAGCAAAGTCGATAAAAAATCTCACGTTGACGAAATTGTTGATGAAGTTAAAGTTCAGTCATCATCTTCATCGAAACGTAAAAGAAGGAAGAAGAGTATCATGAAGAAAAAAGGAGCTCAAAGAAAAGCCAGCAATGGAAGTAGCAGTCAGACAGAAGTCAGTGAAACTGAGACAACTCAACCTACTGAAGAATCTCTGAGCGAACCAGTAAACATTTAACTTTTTATTCTTATGAAAAAAAAAAAATTAATTCTTTGTAATTATGTTATTTAAAAAAAAATTATTTTAGGTATTAAAGAGCGCAAGCCCCATTGTTGAAAATGAAACCAAAGTAACTGAAGATTTGCCACCACAATCAGATTATCACTTCTTCAGTGACACTGAAATTACCAAGTAAGATTAATATAAATTATTTTTTCGTAGTTACCTAAGTTTTTATTAGTAGAAAACACATTACACTTTACAATAAGACTATTGATCATACCCAATACTTGACTCTAATACTTGAGTGTTTTTCTTTTATTTTTTTTTGTAATATTGAATGTTCTTTTTTTTTTTTATTTTTTACCTTAAAAGGAACCGGGATTCCAGGCCTTGCTCACCTGTACAATCCGACACGGAATTCGAGATGCGTAAAATTGAACAACAACGCGAAGAAGTTAAAGAACGTGAGGATGATAAAAGTCATCAGCAAAGTTGGAGATGGGGCGAGTTACCAAGTCCACCACTCGAAACATCTCACGCTCTTAATTCTGCTACAACTGTTATCCAACCAAATGACGGTAAGTGAAAAAAATAAATATTTGTGCTATTTTTAACCACAAAACTCGAAATTTTATTTTATTTATTATCAGTTAATACAATCATTTATAACAATTATAATACACTAAAATAAATAAAATTAAAAATACATAATAATACATTATCACAAATTGCTTGTTACACTTTTTTCCACTAACCATATTTGCTAACGGCTTTTCCAATGGTAGCAGAGGCACAACGTTCTATGCTCAGTGGTATGTTCTCCTTCATGAAGAAGACATCACGCGTAAGACACAATCCGGAATCCGAAGGAATTTACTTGAGTGATTTAAATGCAGATGAATTGGATCCTGAAGTCGCTGCCCTTTATTTTCCCTCTTCCCATCGCGGAACTACCGTAGCGAAAGGTATAACATTTATCGCTTATTCTCTGCATTACTATTTTTCTATAATTATTACTATTTATTTTTTATTATTTTAATTACAATCATTGCAATTCATTATTACATATATTAATTTATATATTAACATTCATTATCGTCTGGTGAAAGTTGACTAAAAAATCAGTTCTTACTCTCACTCTTATTCTTTTTTATTTTTTTTAAATTATATAAAAAAAAATATACACGGGAAAAAAACCCAATTATTGGCACCATGTTTTATTCAATTATTTGCTTAACTTTTTTAAAGGCATTCTCCGACAATCCCCCCCCCCCCCACACTTTTTAAAAATATTCAATGAATTTCAACTGTCATGAAAGTATGAAAATTTTATTAATTAATTTCAAAAAAAATTAAAACATAAATTTTAAAAAAGACAGCGCAATTACAATCCGCCGAGATGTAGAGTTTTAAAAAAATTACTCACAGTCTTTATTAATTAGGAATTAAACGAAATTTAGTAAATAAACTTTAGCATGAAAAATTTGACATTCCAAATTATAAAGTTGAAGATTTTATTAAAATTCATTTTCCAAATTTCGTTTAACTCCTAATTGATATCAACTTTAAATAAATTTTTTTTAAATCTATGTCTCAGCGAAATTGTAACTGCGTTGCCCTTTTTTCAATTAACGCTTGAAATTTTTTTTAATTAATTATCAAAATTTTAATACGGTCATTACAATTAAAAGTCATTGAATATTTTAAAAATTGGGACGGGAGCACTGTCTGAAAACGGCCTTAAATATTAAAAAAATTTATAAATATTTAAATACAATTTCGACTATAAAGTCCATATAAATTATATGAAAAGTCAATAATTGGTACATTTGAGTAATAATATAAAAAATTTCATACTAATTATTAATATTAAATATAACAGATGCCCGACATATTTCGTATAGTGTAAAAAATTATATTTATTTTATATATTTATAAAAATTTACGGGTTTTGTGGATTTTTAATGAATATAAAAGATTATGTAGACAAAACAAGTGATGAGACATTAAATATGTCTATTGCAGAAGGTAAACAAGTTGATGAAGAAGACACTGAATCTGGAAATGGTCCAAGTTTACCACAAAGTCCTAATAGTGTAGAAGGTGCTATTGGAGGTCCTAAATCATTGGACAGTGACTTCGAAGAATCTAAACAGTCATTATTCGACAATAATATCGATATAAGTTTATCACTATGCGGTGGTTTAGATATTGAAAATGGTCCAATTGATGAATCATTTCAACAAAATTTACTTCACTACGATGATCTCTGCAATGATACCAAATTATATGAAAATCCAAATTTGGTTGTTAAAATAAATGGTAAATATTACAATTGGACAACAGCCTGTCCAATTATTATGTCACTAGTTGCTTTTCATCGTGGCTTACCTCAACACACGATTGAAAATTTGTACGCGCAGTCTGGTTCTTTGCCAATTCATCAAGATAATAAAAAAGAAATAGCTAACAAGACAAACGAAGCAAGAAGTGGTTACAGTTCGTGGTTCTCGTGGAGACGTTCATCAACTCAGCCACCTAAAAAAATTTCTGAAACCATTGGTCAAGACGGGCATGATATTCCTATAGAAAATAATCAAGCTACGGAATCTCCAGAGTCTGCTATTGATATTGAAGAAGTGGACTCACCAACTGCAGAGTAAATATTTATTTATTTTTTTTTTTTTTTTTGTTATTAAACTAAATTGTTAATGAATGAATTAATTGTAAATATTTTTTATATTCAATTTAAATTTTTTAGTCTCGAAAAAAATGAAGTTGAAGAAAAACAAGTAATACTAGAAACCAAGGATTTGGATGAAAATTCATTGAATAATCTTGAAGGAAATCTAACAGCTCAATCATCAGTCGAACAAACTAATGAAAGACCAGAGGGTGAAGGGTACAGCGGAAGTGAAGATTCAGACAGTAATCCAAATGAAACTCAAGGAGTTAGAATACCAGAACGACGAAGACCTTACTATGAATCTGGTGAAAAATATCGTAAGACACTTCGACTTACGTCTGAACAAATAAACAGTTTAAATCTTAAAGAAGGACCCAATGAAGTTGTATTTAGTGTTACTACAGCTTATCAAGGTACATCTCGTTGCAAATGTCATATTTATCGATGGAAGTGGAATGACAAAATAGTTATTTCTGATATTGATGGTACTATTACTAAATCCGATGTACTAGGACACATTCTACCAATAGTAGGAAAAGACTGGGCACAGTCAGGTGTTGCTCAACTCTTTACTAAAATTAAAAATAATGGTTACAAATTATTGTATTTATCAGCACGTGCTATTGGTCAAGCACGTGGTACACGACAGTATTTAAAGAGTATAAAACAAGATGATCTTTCACTTCCTGAAGGGCCTCTGCTTTTAAATCCAACTAGTCTACTATCTGCATTCCATCGGGAAGTTATTGAGAAAAAACCTGAACAATTTAAAATATCTTGTCTCAGTGATATTCAGGCACTATTTCCTGAAGGTTCTAATCCATTTTACGCAGGATATGGCAATCGAATCAATGTAAGTATTTTTGATTTTATTTACATTCAATGTATAATCCATCAATTCCATGAATTAATTTAATTATTTTATTTTATCTCAGGATGTATGGGCTTATAGAGCTGTAGGTATTCCAATAACACGGATTTTTACGATTAATCATCGTGGAGAATTGAAGCACGAGTTGACACAGACATTCCAATCATCGTAAGTGAAATTATTCTTCATTATTATTGTTGTTATTGTGATTTTATTTATACAAATAACACTACAATAGTTTGAAATTTTAACCAATTACTAACATCCACTAACATTTTGCACGCAATTGACTAACAATTACTTTTTTTTTTTTATTAATATTTTGTAGTTAATAAAATAAACAATTACCTGGAATTAGGTACTAGCACATTAGCAAACTGACAGTATTAATAATCTCGAAACTTGACATCGAGGATAAATAAAAATCCATAAATTTAAAATGGAATGAATCTGATAGGAATCCGCCAACTTGCTATCAGTATAATTTATTTATAAATTTTAATAGGATTATTTGACAGGGAAATATTTATATGATTGCAGCTATGCGTGTCAGAGTGATAGCGTCAATGACTTGTTCCCGCCTCTACCCAGAGCAACCATTCACTGATGACAACACAACCATAGACAATTTTTATTTGACATTTTTTTAGACAATTTATCAATTATTTATTATGCTGAATTTCGTGAAAATATTTATAACAGTGATTTTACTAGTATTATTATTTAAATAATTTATTTATTTTAAATAAATAAAATGGGAATCGCGTTTTAAGTATAGCTTTTTAGCTTGTATATACGGTATTTGGTTGTGCATCAACTTCTTATTATTTATAGGGTAAGCACTTGATAAATTAGCTTCGTTATATCGTTATCGATGCTTTTTATCATTTAATTTTCATTGCGTTATTTTATACACATTATCACAATAACATTTATATTTTTTTATCCAATTAAATCATCAGCTGAAACTGGCTTGCGTCATGGGATATGCTTTGGGTGAACAATTTAGCTATAAAACGCCTAGCTGACCAATTCATTCATTAAATATTTCTCCTTCACAGATAATAACAATAATGAAACTCTGATTCTAACATCAATGTTTTACTCTACTCACATTAGGGTAGATGTACCATTTGTGGCCACTGCTCTATTTTTGGACATTTAATACTTAATTTGAATTACTCAAAAAGTATAAAATTAAATTTCCATTTTAATACTGGGATATAAGTATCTTTAAAAAATTAATTATTCTGTTGCGTCTTTTACAAATTATTCTATTCAAATTTTCCAACTATCCAAAACTAGCCAAAAACGGTACCTCTACCCTGTAACTCAATATTTTTAGATTATTATTATTTTTTTAAATGTTTTTTTTTAACTTTGAATAGATTTTGAATGAACGAATTTAAAACTAATTAATTTTTTTTTTTTTAAATTCATACTATAAATTTTCGGAATTTTTTGTTACAAAATAATTAAAAATGAAATTTAATTATTCATAATTGATTAATATGATTTTTGGATACTTTATTTGTTTATATTTTTTTTTTTAAACGAAAAAAATATTTTAATTATTTATAGTATTTTACGGTAAAATTTTTTTCTTTAATTTAAAAAAATACCTTTCATGTTTATTAATAATAAAAACTAATGTTTTACTTCAATTACATTCATTTCAGTCATCGTAATAATTATATCAAACATAAATTGGTATTTTATATCAACAATAAAAAAAATTCATTAAAACAATAATAATAATAATAATAATAATAGTAAAAAAATAAGTCAAGAAAAAAAAAGATAAATAATTATTAATTAATGTTTCAGATATTCAAATATGAGTTACATCGTCGATCATTTATTCCCAGCATTGAGAGAAGCATCTGATGAATTCAGTCACTTCTCATACTGGCGTGATCCCATTCCCGAATTGCCAAACCTCGATGATTTATTCATTGAAAATCAATCTACTCAATAAGGATAATTATTTTATATTTATTACCTAATTATTTATTTCGCAAACACTAAATAACTATCTATAAAAAATAAAACAAAAAGTGTTAGCTTTGTTTGCTAACTTTTCTACTATACAATCGCAATGACGATACAATGCACAGATGAAATGAAAAAAAAAAAAAAACGGAAATGAAATTTCTCGTAGGTAATGAACAAAAAAATTCATGCCAGTACTTATTAATCGCTTTCCTGTTAATTGATTATATAATAATGAGCAGGGTATAAATTCAAGCTTTGACACAAAAAAAAAGAAAAAAAAGTATGACTAGATATTTTCAATAAATAAATAGCATTCCAGTTATTAATAATACGTAAATTATTTTGTTATACGCCGACATTTATCATTGGAAGTATTTTTTATTAGAAACATTTAAAATTTGTACGTTATTCTAAACTAATGATACGAGTAACTGAAAAAATATTAATACATAATTATTTACAGGCCAACGCCTAAAAATAATATTGTTTTAACAACATTGATAATAACTATAATAATACATTTGAATGAAATAGTTTCAGGGAATTTCTAGTCTTGGATATTAATGTAATCGATAAGCTTTGAGTTTATTAATTATTTCATTGTATAATTATAAAATACAATGAAATTAACTCACGTTCATATGAGGTTATTCTTTATGACTAGTAAATGATTTATCATTTTTTTAATTGTTTCATATCATTTAATATTTAATAGCTATTCTTTAAATTTAGTTGGCATAATTTATCTATTGGAATTAAAGACAAAAAAATGATTAATTAAAAGCAATCGATTTGAATTTTTTTTAATGTGATATTTAAATGTGAACTGTGAAAAGTACAGGATTTTTTTGTTTCCACGTAGAATATAAAAAAAAAAAAAAGTTATATTTAAATTATTTTGTTAGATTAGAATCGAAAAAAAAAAAAAAGATATTTTTTTATTCCACAATTTTGTAATTGTATTTTTACTGATAATTACCAAGAATACAATTACAAAAAGTCTGAATAGTACGTTTTATAATATATATTTATTTATATTATTTGTATTTTGTATCATCAGTTTTATTTTCCTTTTTTCTTATTGATAAGGTTTCATACAAGAGATAACGAAAATAATAAAGTCGCAGTGCGATTTAAAAAAACCAAAGATTTGGTAAAAAAAAAAAAAAAAAAATCATTTCGTACTGGATAATGGAAAAGAAAAGCTGGTGTTAGAATTTATGTTGTATATATTTTTAATTATTTAGTTTGTTAAAATTAAATTAGCTTTATTAATAATATAATTTATTCATTCAATGTTTGTAATTTACGTTGATTTATATTTTTTGTAGTTGGTTTATTTATAAATTATGTAATAATGAGTTTATCATTTAATTAAATTATCAATAATTACAAATAAAGTGTCTGAGGAATGACCTAAAAAATAAAATGATCTCAGCTAACGCACGCTTATTTGGCTTATTCTTCATTGATTAATAATTAGCCACGAGCTTTGAAGATCAAATTACAATTGTCATTTTTTAGTTAACTTATTGCTCGAGCCTTAAATGCTAACTGTGTAATGTCTTGTAGCCAAAACATTTAATGAAATAATGATTAAAAAAAAATTATAACTGCTAAATTTATTTTATTTATTTCATTATATATAAATCCTTAGTAAAATTTTGTATTAAAAAGAAAAGCAAAGTAAAAGTTATAATTGTATATAATATTATTTTTTAGTCTTTGGCCGTCCGCGTCTTCTAGGTCGATTTTTAATCAATTCTTCAGCATCAGATATCTCCAATGAGTCAATTGACGTAGCGCTTCTCGGTCTATCATAATTTAAAAATGGTGCAAGCTTAGGATGCGTTGGGGGACGTGCAAAAATTTCGGATATCCAGCTATAGACTATCTACAATTAAAATTTTTCGGTTTGTTAACTAAATAGAATTAAAATTATTTTTTGTTTGTTTTTGTCGTGATAATAAATATTTATAATCTTACCCAAATAAGAGCACAGACTGCGATTACTATAATAGCAACCGGAAAGGCCATTTTGACTCATTCGTCACAAAATTTTAATGTAAAACATCCAAATAATTAATTTTAAGTTTAATTTAAACCACAAATTTTACACAATCAATTTTGTTTATTTTTATATCGCGATAGCTTCATTTGTTTTGCCGTTCAAATATTTTTATTTTGTTTTTGTTTATACTTATGATAGTCTTATAACTTAAAATAAATAAATTTTCGAACAAGTAATTATATACAATAAAAAAATGTTTACTTTTTATTTAAAATTAAGAATAACATAAATCATTTTTACGTTTCATTAGCAATTTCTGTTTCCATATCTTCTTCCATATTACCGTTATTATCATCGTTAGTTTTTAATTGTTGATATCCTTTCTTTTTTGAATAGAATCCAAGTGGAACTAATTTAAATGTTGCCAATTGCATACCAAAAAGTTTCTGTAATAAATAATAAAATCAGTTAAATAAATTATTTATTAAATAATTAACGAATTTACATTTCTGCCATAAATATAAATCTGCCTAAATTACAACTCTACCCTAGTCCGTAGCTCCTTTAAAAACTAGTTCTTTTAATTTCCGTAAAAACATTAGAATTTTTTTTTAATTTCATAATCATAATAATAATAATTATAAAATATAAAAAAAAAGATAAGCTACCCCTTTAAAATAATTCACTGTAATAAAATTAATTTGATGTTATCAGTAAACAGATTGGGGGTCGTTCTTAAAATACGTCACGCAAAATTTTACCTATTTAGACCCTCACCCCTCTTCGTCACGCTATGTCACATTTTCTGCAATCCCCCTATCAATATTGCGACACAAATGATAGAGACCCCCCCTCTCATTATGATGGAAATATATGCATAGAAATATTTATATATTTACAAATATGAAACGAATGATTTCTACCGTAACATAAAAATAAAATTAAAAAAACAAGAAAAATTTGCAAAATTGATGAGCTGCGAACGTCACGTTCCCTAAGACCCCCCTCTTCCCCCATAAGTGCGAACGTATTTTATGACCGGCGCTTTAATAATTATCGGCTTTAAAATAAATTTATAAATTAAATATATAGAGAGCTATCAATTAGATATTTTATCTTAGTAATTTTATTTGGATAGATCTAGTTAAGGTTTAAATATAAATGTGCAAAATACTTAATATAAATGATTAGTACTTACTAATATTTTTGCTTGTTCTGGAGTAAGCGGTTGTCCTTTTTTACAAACTTCATAATCTTTTATCAATGTAACAACTCCTTTTTTTAATGCCGTTGGCATACCAAGTTGTCTTAGATGAGGCTCAATGGCATGCGAAAAATCAGGTAAAGGTCCTTCATGTATTACTATTGTATCAGGAACAATAAATCCTGCTCTAGCATACTCAACTTCTTGATAACTATTCATCCAGCTTATGACCTAAATATAAATTAAATAAACTACGGTAATAAATTTATTAATTATCAAGTTCAGTATCAAAACTACCAACTTACCTTGCTTTTAGATTTATTTGTAAACAATAAACCACATTGTCCGTGTAAACCATTAGCTAGTTTATGGATACCATCAGCAATTTCTTCCTCTGGTGTTTTACCCATACCCACAGCAATTATTTTATTTTTACCAAAAAAAAATCTACTGTCAACCCATTCTTCTCTCAAATCTTTCAACTTATTGTTACGCATATTATGTACAGCAAATACAAATATACGGTCATATTTTTCAACGCAATTTCTTACATCATTTATAATATGTTCTTTTAATGCTTTACCTTTTTTACTTGTTTTCGTAAGAGAAACTGTAATCAATAATTTATAAATTTATAAATAAAAGCATGACAAAAATAGGTTAGCTTTCAATTAAAAAAAAAATTAATTATTTAAATATTTACTACTTGTTTACAAACAAAAGAAAACGAAACTAATACTCACTTTTCTTATCCCTTTTTGATTTCGGCATTTTAAATTTTTAATAATAAATATTTTTGAAATTATGGAAAAAATTAAATATTTAAAATTTTTATTTTGTCAGCTCGTGTATTTAAAACTTATGAACCATGTGCTGAACCTCAAAATTACAAATGATAATTTTTAAAGGTGGCGCGACATTCAAATGCCTGTTTCAAAATGGCGCTAATCACCCACTGTCATAGTAAATTATTAAATATTTAATAATTCAAATAAATATTAATATTTTAAAAATTTATATTTTTTAAAATTTTAATTACCATGAATTTGAATAATATCGTTAAATAATATCTAAAATGATAAGTATAACTGCTATCAAGTTTTTTAAATACAGAGGCGGGAAATTTTAAATAAACGGAAACGCATATAAATTAACATGCGCAGTTAAAGATGGCGATTTCCTTGAGTCTCAAAGCAGAAAGCACCATCAGCAGTGCACTGTGTAAAACTATAGTGTAGTGTGAACAGGAGCCGCTGTAATAAACTGAAGCATCGAGATTTTCCAGACCGCTAACTGCACTCGTTATTAGGTGAGTTTATTTAAATAATTATACAATTATGAGTGATATATTATTAAGAATAATTTATTAACAAGTGATACATGTTAACTAAAAAATAATAAATTTTAATTAATCGTTTGTACGAAATCTATTGTATACTAAATTATGTGAAATTGTCGAGACAGCCGAGTGAACCCCGTAGCCATTAAATCTGCCGACGTTACTGTCCCCACAATCTAGTCGCGTCAGTTTGTTTTATCTAAAAACGCCCTTTAAGGCCTTTACAAGGTAATATTTATAATTTTTAACTTATTTTATTAATTCATTACGTATTTTAATTTAATAATAACCTACAAATAATTTTTTATACATTAGTCATTAATAAGAAATAAAAAAAAGAAAAACTTATAGTTTTTTTTTCTTTTTTTTATTCCGGTCATGCGATATGAATGCGGCTCGTACGCGAATGACGCACGTTACATTAGAGTAAGAGAACAAGATATAGAGATTGTTAAACGACAAAGATATCCTCTCTTTTTTGATCTTTTATCTTTTTTTAATTCACTATCTCACTTGTTCTCTTTTACTCACTCGTCTGCTACATACGACGGTTGCCATCTTGTTTTGTACGCCGGCGAATTCCAAGACTTTCTCGCTGGCTATTTACGGGAAATAAAATTCTTTAAGACATTTTTAATAGCATACTCAACCGTAATTTTCATTAATTATTCTTTTAAAATTACTACTAAGTGTTTAAAATACAATTTTCCATTAATAATAATTTTTTTGTTATTAAATATATATTTTTTAAATGACGTTATTGGAAACGCACTTGAGGGGAGTGCCCTTGCGCCATGTTGCTTTACTCACCGGCTACTATTAATAATTTATTTAAACTTTTAATATCTTTTAATAAATTAATTAAACAAAAAAACTTATTTTTTTATAATTAACTTAATTATTACAGTAAAGTGTAGAAATTTTTTCAGCTATTTAAATATTTTATTCTGTCAAGCCACTTCGCCTACGCAATTTTTTTTCATCTCCTTATATGGCGCATAGATTTCTTCAATGTCATGACTTTTCAATTTTATATATTTTACATAAAACTTTTTTGTTTTTTAGATTTATTACTTTTTTTCGGTCAATCATGACTGAACTCCTATCAAGTGATTATATAAAATAAATTACGCCACTGTCTCGCCGGGTTTGCTGTCATTCGGACGTGCCGGATGAACGTGCAATGATGTGCATTGAATTCTCAATAATAAAAAATTCAGCTTTCAATTACGACCTTATAAAGTAGAAATGAATGTTAAAAAAAATACATACATATATATATATATGTATGTACGTACATACTTATGTAGTATTAACCAATTAAGATAATTTAGTGTGATAATTATTAGTATAGATACTTTTGGCGATAAAGATTTTTATATATTATAAATTGTTAGACATATAGACGAGTCAGGGTCTTTTGGTCTTCCACTTGACGTCGTGATAAAAGATAGTCCAGAGTAATGTAATTTTTTTCTCGTGACCAGCCAGCAGCCTTTGATAAACCAAGCAACCGCTCGTGTGATCGATATATGAGCGTACCTTCAGCCCACGCCTTTCTCTCCTCTCTCTACACTACTATTATGTTACTCTACTAATATACCGTTTTGTTAATTAACACCAAAAGCGTTTACAATTTTTTATTATTTTAACTTCATTAAATCAATTATATTTTTTGGTTGTTAATCAACCAAACTATTTTAATAATCATTATTTAAAAAAAAAAAAAATCGTTTTATAATTACTCAGATACTACACCGTTTAAAAATTTTTAATTATTATTTTAACTGTTATTGAACTAAGTATCAATACTTTTCAACAGTCTATTAATTATCGGACATTGGAAAAACGTTATTTAACTTTAGTTATTTTCTATCTTAGTAAAAAAAAAAAAAAGAAAAAAAAGAATCAATTGATTTTTAACAAGTAGAAATAATCAAAGTTCAATTGGTAAATTTTATTTGATTATTTTTTTACAATTTTCTAATTACATATAAAAAAATTAATTAAAATAATAAAATTTAAAAAAATGCATATACTGAATTTTGAATTGTCTAAACATGTATTTTTTTATTTTTATTTTATAGAAATTTTAATTTATTATTTCAAAGTTTTAAAAATTATCAGGTGTCGGCTAAATTTACTATCATTTATTAATGAGTGTAAATGTAGTAGACATACGAGAATTTTTTAATTACATATAAAAAAATTAAATTATAAAATTTAAAAAAATGCATGTATTGAATTTTGAATTGTCTGAACACGTATTTTTTAAATTTTATTTTATAAAAATTTTAATTTATTATTTCAAAGTTTTAAAAATTGTCAGATGTCTGCTAACTTTACTATTATTGATTACATCCATTATTATTATTATTATTTCATTTCAAAAAATCAATATACACCCATATCTTTAACTAATATTTCATATTTAATCATTTTTCTTTTTTGACGTGATTCTTTGTTATCTGTATTGTTTTTTGGTCCCAAGCAATTTAACTTTTTCGTTCTTATTTTTTTATTGATTACTTTTGCTTCCTTTCAATCTCATACTTCAATCAATCTTAATATTATCTTTATTATAAATTTATGACATAAAAATCTACTTATATTTTATAAATTTGTTAGTCAAAAAATCTATTTCTTATATTACTTCCAAAACTAATATTGCATCTATAAATATTAATTCATAAATTTTTTTTTTTTTTTTTTTTTTTTTTTTTAAAATCCTTGTTTTTAAAATGTATATCTACATAGTATTTACACTTTTTACAAGTTATTGGCTGTGTAAGAGCATTGAACGACGTTTGTTAAAAATCTTCATAGTTCTCTTGTATCTCTTCAATTATCGTGATAAACTCGACCCACATCTTTATATTTTATGAAGAGTGAGTAATAAGTACAGAGGGAACTATCAAGACGTGGTGTGTCGCTACACAATATACCAACACGTGACAATGAGTTGACAGCCTCTTAAAGCCCTTCGCCTTTGTTAAATTTATGCTCTTTTTTATTTCCATTATCATCGAAACAAAATATTTACTTCATAATAATAATAATTATTATTATTTTAAAGTCAAATAATCCAAATCATTTATTTTCAAAATTGATGATTTTAAATTTCAATTTGAAATCAGTTAAAAAATCTCTAATAAAAGAAAAAGTAATTTATATTTTTCTTTTCGTGACCTATTATTCCCAATCTAACGGTAAATCAGTTTCCAGGCGAGCTTACTCTTGCTTTTATTTCCTCTACAATATATATTATTATTATTATTATTTAACACAAAGTAATTTTCACGTTTTATTTTATTTACAACTTTAAAAAAAAAATGTTTATTTTAATACTTGAAAAAATTGTAAAAAAAAGTCTATTTCCTCTTAAATTTTTTACTATCATTTCAAACAATATATTCCTTTTTCCATATAATTGGAATAAATCAGGTCAACTATATACTCTACTTACACCATATTTAGTATTTTACACATATTTTTTTTTTTTTTTTATAAATTTATATACTACTGACTCTATTGTATTTACAGAATTTCTAAACTTTCTGACCATAAAAAAACTTGTCATTAATGTCTAAAAAAAATCTTTATTTTTAAAATTAACAATAAAATTTATTTTAAACAAGAAATATTTAAGCCACTAAACCATACCAGAAAATTTAATGATACATAAATATTGCCGATTAGTGTAAAGAACTATAAATTAAATTCTTATTATTTATAATTTACAACAAAATTAAAATAGCGAATATATGATAATTGTTGATGTAATATAAGCGGAAGACAAAAAAAAACTAATTTAGAGCTGTGTATTAGACACGCGATACACTTTGGAGGTTCTCAGTCTTTTTCTATTTCCGTCTCGCTCTCTTCCTCATGTCTCGCGATTGACCGCGTGACTCAGTCATGACGACGTACGTCACGTATAGAATAGAAGAGAGGACAGGAGTACTCACATCACATCAGTACTACATACTGGTTAGATGAGTGTGGTATTATATATATATATAGTGTTCATGGACACGTCATCCTTAGAATTATGTACCAGTAGGCCCACGCCCCTACACTGCGTTTAAATCCCCTTGGTTTTATGCACTCGCGTGGTTTCCCAAATTCTCAAAAATAGGGAAGAAAAAAATTTTTTTTGGTAACACAAATAATTAACATCTATCTCATTCTCGTACTAAATATATTCCATAAAATGACTCATTATTTAATATTATTTAATGTAATAAAATTAAACATTGCTTAAATAAATTTATTTATTGTAAGCTTGACATCACACGCTATTCCAAGCTGAATGACGCACCAAGAGTTCACTTACGTTTTACGTCCTGTTCAAGTTCTATGCCTGTCTCTAGCCATCGATTTTTTATTTAAATTTTATTATTTTTATTTATTCAATTTAAATCCAATGAAACATAAATTTTATTTAAATGAATATTGATAAAATGTTCAAGCGAATGCTAGTTTATTGATATTTTTTTTTGCTTTTCATTTGATAAATTAAAGTACCATTTTTTTTACTCTTTCTGTTAGTGATAGCATCTTTGATACACTTTGAAGAGTACATACTGTCTCTGATATTTTAGAAAAAATATATCATATTACATGATATAATTTATGATACTATTTCAATATTGTTAAATTAAACATCATCTTATTTCTATTTATCCTACATGATGCTTATCTACTATTCCGATTTTTTTTCTATTTGAAAATAGAAAAATTAACCCAAATAAAGAAAAAAATTTGATAAAATATTTTAAAAAAAAATTTATTTTCATTGATAAAAATTCATACGATTGAATTCATTTTATTCAACACTATTTGTCATCAAAATTAATATGTGCTTATTAAGCCTGAATGAATGCTATTAAAAACTTTGAGTCATATTATTTAATTGCTAATATAAAAATAAATACGAGTAATTTTTAGCGGTAATCGACATGAATTTACTTTTTTATTTTATTTATAATAAACTTGGTTTTAATATTTCAATAAGTCATTTTGTCAAGTTTTTTGTTAATCTTTATGTTAAAAATCAAGTGCTTTTAGGCACTTGGAGATATTATACTTTAAGTATTTACAAAGCCCTGCAATAATAAAATAACGTTTCGATTCACTTTTTTTCTTATAATAAATCTGAGTTGTTCAATTTGAAAATTTTTTTGTGGCAGTCAGAAAAATATTTCACAGGTAATATCTCATAAAAATTTCGAATTATTTAAAACTGTTTTTAAATCAATGGAAAAGTGAAATAATAAAATATTGTAATTTATTTTTTTTTTAATTTAAAAATACTCGTTAGTTACCAATCTAATCAATATCAAAATTTAATCAGATATAAGCCGTGATAAACTCGTTCGATTGCAGTAAGAAAACCTCAAATCGAACGATTCGTTCGCGTGATATTGAATAAAATGAATCTTTTGTATCTTATAATGTTTTTTATAAAAAAGATATGTATATCTTTATATATTTATAAGCTTTAAGGGTTTGAAAATGTTTTTAATAATGATAAATTTGGCCTTGAAAACGGTGAGGAATTTTCGAGTTAAATCACCGGGTCTATCTCGACTTTCTGTATTAAATAAATCAATAAATAAATGAAAGAAGTAAGAAAGCAAATACATATATATGAAGGAAACAGTACCAAATAATTTTATTTAGTATTCCACACCTAAATATTATTCCATTTTATTGTGTACTCATATTCTGTATATCGATTTATGCACCACGTCTGGCAGTTAGACATGTTGAAAAGTTCTCTATTTATCACTTACTTCTTTTACATACAAGATTACCTTAAATTTTACTTTTTTTTCTCAACGAATATTTATTCAAAAATTTCCTCGGCAATTTGTTTGAATTCCATTTTATTTTATCTCGTATAGATTTACAAACTTTTATTTTTTTTAGTTCATTGAAAAAATAATTTTTATAGTTGATAAAACGCAAATGTGTTTATTGAAAAGCAAAATATCAATCAAAAAAAAATATTGACGTGCGTCGATATTTAAATCGTTGACCAAATGTGGAAAGAGAAATAAAAATACAGATAACTATTTCCGTAGCTAAAACTAGAGGAAGAGAATGGGAAACGAGAGCTATCGGTTTGTTCATGATATCCGTCCAACCAGCTGCACCTGACGGAATATAGGCTTATACAATACTACAGATTCAGACAATAGTCCGACGAAAATCGAATTGTTACATAAAACCTCCCAATGCTATCATTAATTGATTTGTATATATTTTTTTATTTTTCAATTTAACTTAATTTAATTTACTTTTTTCTGTAAATTGATAAGTAAATCTATCTTTTAATCAAATTACATGAGCACTTCAATTCAATTAACTAAAGAAAGAAAGAAAAATCGACATGATAAATTCTGATAAACTTGACCTCATATTGGCTTTATCTTTAAAAATACAATTTCGAATTTATATTTAATTAAATTTTGTTGCTGTTTAAAAATTTAACACTCAACTCGTCTTATTTCGTCTGAAAATTTTATCGAATTTTAATATTTAATGACCGATAAATATAAAATTTGATTTGTAGTCCAGTTATAGCAAATTAACTAATTAATTAATTATATTAATTAATCTACTGATTATAGTTCAATTAAAAATTGTAATTAATTTAAGTTGAATCTTGGTGTTCAAACAACACGTGGAAGTGGATTCGCGTATATTGATGTAGTATATACAAGACGATATTATTGATCGTTTCATTACTAACCTATCGTATATGTATAGTAGTGTAGGTTGGTTCGTTTTCACGAGGACGAAATAGCAACCAGGATAGAAATAAAGGAGTATAGTATGTAGAGGATCGAAGTTAAGCGTACGGTAGTTAAGGTCGATCGAGTTAATATGCGTTTAAATATTTATATAATAATATCACAAATGTATGCCTAAGATAATTGGATTTTTTTACCTCTTCTATCAACTTTTTCTCTCCATTTAATAATAATTTAATTTTTTTCCTCCAATCTTAACTTACTGACGTTAATTAGCACCAAGTGCTTACTCGATATCAATATTTTGTGTATTTGTACTAGTGACCGAGAGCTTACCCGGAAATTTATTTACATGAGCTACCGGAAAGCTCAATCGATTAAATTTAGTCAAGGGAAAATCCCGGACGATACTGATATTTCAAAAGAAAATAAAAATAAATAGGAATTTTTTAGAAATTTTTTTTATCACTGATCCAATGACGATCACTTGAGTGGAGCAAATGAAAAAAAAAATACAGAGGGAAAATTCATTTATTTGTAGGAAAAAAAAAAAAAAAAGAATAGTCCTGTTGTTTTTGCAGACATGAAAAAGAGTGGCCCTGGCCTAGAAACTCGTTTTTATTGAAATCCTAGAGCTGTTTAGAGATGTTGAATATCGATAAACATGTGGACACATGTCAAAGAGATTGACAATATATATATTATGTTATATACACTGAGACTTAATTCAACAATCATTATTCTCATTCTATAATTTCTTGATATCATCAAATATGAATTATACGTTAATAGTAATAGAACTTTGTTATAAATAAGTAATTATTTTTATTAAACATTTTACGCTAAACCTAACTCATGAATTGAAGCTATTTACATACTCAATATTTTTAAACTATTATTCTTATGATGAATAAATTTTAATAAAAGTATATCGAGAGATAATGAGGTGTGACTTGAGTTATTAGAAGGACACAATTTAAAATTAATATATTGATCATTAATAAGATTAAATCTTAAGTATTATTCTTCTTGTACATCAATGAGCCGACACTTTATTTCCACTCAGTTCGTCTAGCTGATAAATGAACTGGATAAATCCCGGCACGATTATCATTAGGGAATAAAATTATATCAAGTCCTTGAAAGCTTGAAGCTACAAAAATTTAATCGTCATTTTATTTCCTAAGCCCTTTGGAAGGATATTATTCAAATCTTGATATCAAGAGTTTTTTTGATTGAATTTCCCTATCCTGTCGGATATTCAAGCTCAAGAAATGATAAATATTAAATTTATATAAAATTTTGTTTTTATATGGACGTTTATGATATTAATTTTCAAAAGATTCGTAGATTCAAGCTCTGAATATAAATTCAATGGACCTTTCAGATCAGATAAAGTGAAAATAAATGTTATTATTTGATGTCCTCATTAACGTATAAAATATTTTGTTAATTATATATATTTTTATTCTTAAACATTTGAATAATAAAACAAATGTATTTTACAAAAAAAATTTGTATGTCAGCCTCTTGAAAAATTTTCAGATCTCTTTTATTAAAAGATGCAAGATAAGATGAGGCCTGAATTTACAATAGGAAAAGTCTATATACACAAGAGAAAATGGTGGCGACTGGTGTACTCTGGTCTTCTTCTAGTATAAAGGAGTAGATGGTGATAAAAGAGAGATAGAGATAAAATGAGTGGTAAATGTTGAGATAGACAACGTAGAGAAGCAAAACCAGAGAAAAAATACATAGGGTTGGGTCTGCAGGGGTTGCGCGCGCAATTTTAACAGATCAATATTTCATTTCCAGCCGTTTCAACAAACCATGTCTTCTTGTTACCATCTTGCTCACTGTCAACCTGTACAAACTCTCCCCATAATTACCTCTCACTTTTCACATTACACCATATTTCATAATTATCATCTTCACATGTCTCTTCTTCTTCATTTTTGTTTACTCTGGTAACACTGATTGTTTACCCATAGACTTGGGAAAAAAAAAAGAAAATTATGAATTCATCACTGTCTTTAAATCACACAATTCAAATCGATAATAATAGTAATAATGAAATCTCTTGAATAACCAACTCACTACCCACTTGCCTTTACAATAAATCTACAGGTATTCAGTCTAGTTTAAATTATAAAAAATTTGCGAGGTTAATGAACACAAGACAAAGTAAAACAAAGCATTGACCTCTCAAACGATTATCATGTAATATGAATTGTATTTGTTAAATGAATCATTTAATTATTGTCAGTTAATTTATTTATTTTGTTAAAAAATTTGATTCATCATTCAAATTAATTATAGAGACAAAAAAATTCTGAATGTATGAGTGTGGATTTAGCAGGCGTCAGACAAATTTAAAATTATAAATAAGTAGAGTAAATAATTAAAAAAATGCACATCAATTTTAAAATTTTTTAAATGCGCATTTTTAAAAAATTTAAATTTATTAATTATATACTCTATTAATAATTTTAAATTTGACTGATGTCTGCTACATTCATACTCATTTGAATGTGTAACAATTTTCTTATAAATATCAATGATTATATTAAGTATGTATTTAACACAATTTAAATAGCTACAGAATATTACTTTAAATAAGTACATATATCATATATCATAAGCCTATTTATATCAAAGCTTAATTTTTCGTACATAAGCGACATACTTGATTCTTAATCCTTGAAAAAAAGTCTCCAGATAAGAAAAAAAAAAAAAAAAAAAAAAAAAAAAAAAAAAAAGTTGGAGTACAAACGTTGTATTGAGTAAATAAAAGAATGAAGGATAAAAATCACAAGAAAGCTTACAGTAGGAAAAGAAGAATAGTAACATAACGCGATGAATTCAACGGCGTCCCGGGGACGCTGCCCCACCCAACCTCGTTTGATGGCGGCCATGCCGGCACAGATCAATATTTCGGCTGAGACCGAAGACTCACGACTTTAGCCAAGTGACAGCGAGCTTACCCGAAAGTTGTTACGAAGTTAACCGAGTTGTTACTCATCCCCACTTGCCGACAGCGTTGCCGGCTCAGTCGTTGTGCGGGAGTGGTCATTGAGGGATGTGTAGAGTCGTAACGCGTGATTGAGGAACAAAAAAAAAAAAAGAACGAGTAGTACGTAAGAATTTTAAGTGATTGACAAATACCGGTATTTTTTTTTCGTTGATGCGAATATTGATTTTACCAATCTCGCTAACGATATAATTAATATTCCTGTAGACTAAACGTAATTACATTGGAATTGCGTCGTTGATAATTCTAGTCTGATTTTTAAAAAAAAAGCAAGGCACACCTTGACTGACTGACTGACTGACTGACTGACTGACTTGTCTTTCTTGTGATAGCGAGTGAAACCGGAGAAGCACACGCGTCTCCGTTAATTTAATTAAGTATTTATTGTACAAAGGATTTTTAAAATAGGTAAGAATCAGTTTTTTTTATTTTTACCTATTACTCAATATATATAAAAATATATATTTATATGTACTATATTTAATAAAATATTAACGTAGATGTATAATCTGGGCATTGTATTTTTATAACGAGACTTATTAAAAGTCTAAGCTTGCCGTTGGCCTCTGCTGCCGCTACTTAACATCCGGCGCGCTATTCTTGTCTTTTGTAACCCTCTTCATAAGCACATTCTTCCCTTTTATTACTTCTCTTCATTCGTTGATATGTATTTTTCTTCTTATTTTATATTTATTTATATATATATATATATTTTATTTCCGTTCCTACTTCACAAGCTGCCCTCAGAGTTTCTCCGTAACGAGCTATCGATCCTCGTTGAGTCTACGACGCAAAAAATCTCATCGCGTACTACCTCTGCATTGGCGCAATGTCCGTTAACACAATCACCTACGTTTTTTTTTTTTTTTTTCTTTTCACTGTATTACGGACTTATTTTTATAATTATGAAGAAAAGAAATTAATTAAAATAATAAATTATTAGTAATTTTCTAATAGAAACTTTAATTGATCGAATACTTTTTTTTTTAAATGCCGCTACATGTGGCGCCACTCAAAAATTTAACCTAAAATATTGTAGTTAATTTACTAATTATTTTTGATAATTTAATAGATTGTCATAAGTGATGAGTGTGAATGTAATTGGCGAGTGGGAATTTTTTAAATTTTTGAATAAATAAAAATTTAAAAATGCGTATTTAAATTAATGAAAAATTAGTACGCGCATTTTTTTAAACTTCATTATTTTAATTAATTAATTTATTTATTTATTTAAAATTTATAAATTGTCTGATGTCTGCTACATTCACACTCATTCATAAGTGACGTTTAAATTATTTTTCTTTTTTTTTTTTTGTGAAAAAGTTGAAGCCTGGGGTGAAAATATTAAATCATTTTTTTTTATATTTTTATTAAAGTTAATGCACTATGTAATTAATTATCATAAATATTAGGCACATATCGAAGGTATTGACTATAAAACAAACGTAGGATTTATTCAAGGCCATTGAGTATTCCCGACACTGAATTGTTCAAGTCGTTAGGAATTCGTGTCGAGGTCTGATGATAACATTGAAGTGACTTTCTCGAGGAAACTCATGTGTTGAACTTCTCATTAAATTAACTTTTTCTTTTTTTATTTTAGCCTAACAATTTAACTAAAAAACATTCATACAATATCACATATTTCATCGTTTTCAAGAAACACGACTACTGATTACTGATAGATAAAAAAAAAGATAAAATATTTTGTCTAAAGTTCGTGGTAAATATAAGAAACGAAATAATTAATTAAATTTACACTTTGTTTTTAAACTATTCAAGACGGATGTAAGTGTATTTTATTATCTGATAAATTAACAGCTGAGTTAATACTCGTTAATTAATACATTAATTGATAAATTTATAATTGTATAAAAGGAGTCGACTTAAAGTTTTACTCAGCGTTTGTTAAATTTTTTATGTCTTAATTGCCAGACACTTGTCTCAGAACTGGCAACACTGACATACATTCGGCAACGTCGTACTTTGATCCTCATAAAGTCTAACAGTCGTACCAGGTGACCGTGTAGTAGAATATTGAAATATAGAACACGAATTTCATAACGAATCGCACTATGATAACGTTTTATTCAGCACCCTACGTTATACATTATCATTATTACCACGCAATCTACTGCTGAGTTAGATAAAACATTTGTGATATGTAAGAAACTAAAAAAAAATGTAATAATACTCATACATTGAAAAAGAGAGAAGTAGGGAGAGGAGCCAGCAATGAAGTTGTTGATAATTAACTTTTTTATGTCAAGTGTAAATGAAGCCGTAGCCCTGATCGAGAACTAAATGAAATAGAACGTACATTACAATCTGAGAATCGTTCTCATTCTAAATGCTAACCGGAAGTGAATGAATAAAACCGGATATAACATACTCGCACCCTTCTCTATCTCATACATGTAATTTACGTTTTATACAATTGCTTAAATATTAAAAGATATTTATTTGAGATATTTCAAATTTGATACAGCAATTGTTGAAAATAATTATTAATTTAATATTTTATTAAAAAATTTAAATTATTTTTTAAAATTACAATTATATTTTTTTAAATTAATTCGTTCTTGAACTATTTGAGATGTCATTATAGTTAATTTGTCCGTTAATTATTTACCTAGTGGTTTTGATAGATGAAAAATTTTGGAAGTTTGTAAATTAACTCGAGGACAATTCAATTCATAAGTAAATATTATAATAATAAACGTTGTTTTATAATTTAAATGATTGAGTAGGCGTAGTGAGTTGGGTTCCTGCTTTATTCTTCATTTCCTTGCCAAAGTTATTATATATATATTTATTGTGTTATATCATATTAGTGTACAGCTTAAGAATTTGATTGAATACCAGGAGAATTTATACTGTAGATAAATATAATTGAAGATGAATCATTATTAGGATCCGATGAATAATTATTATTTTATTTTAATATTTTTTTATTAAATTGTTTAATTATCGAAAACTAATTATCTGGCATCAAGGTTGTTGTTATTAGTCACGCTTATGCCAATCGCGTCTTGCCTACGCGGTCGTCCCTTTAATTTGCACTATTTTCGTCATGCATTATTATCGAAACAATAGAGTAGAGCAATAAGAGATATTCAATAGATTATCATTTTTAAGATGTAGCGTGAGATTTTTAAATTCAAACTGAGAAAATAATTTTAGAAAATAAAAAAGGTTGAAAAAAAATGTAATCAATAGAAACTAAAATATCTTTTCAAACCTGTTCTAAGTAAGAGAATAATTGTAAGGTAATTTTTTAAAGTTAAACTGATGATTTATGTCAGCCGAGACTGTATTAGTTTGAAGATCCGACAAAACTAATCAGGTAGAAAAATCTTGGCATCGACTTAGCATACAAATGCTTCTTGTGATTGTAGAAAATTTTAAAATTTTCTCTTGGATTTAATAAATTCAAAACTAAATTTCATCCGACGAATTTTTAAATAATTTTACATAATAATGAATTTTTTTAGTTAATTTATTTATTTATTTTTTTTTACAGCTGACACAATGTCTGTGGACAAAGAAGAATTGGTGCAGCGTGCAAAGCTCGCGGAGCAAGCAGAAAGGTACGATGACATGGCAGCAGCAATGAAGGCAGTAACCGAGACGGGGGTTGAATTGTCAAATGAGGAAAGAAACCTACTGTCTGTTGCTTACAAGAATGTCGTTGGTGCGAGACGTAGCTCGTGGAGAGTAATATCCTCAATTGAGCAAAAGACCGAAGGCTCTGAGCGTAAACAGCAGATGGCCAAGGAATACCGGGAAAAGGTTGAAAAAGAATTGCGTGAGATCTGCTACGATGTATTGGTAATATATTTTCACTATTTATTCTTCTAAACAGTTTCTCTATTCATCATATTTCCTATTATACAAAACTTTTTTTTTCGTCCCTTTAAAAATATTTATTTTTTTACGTCTTCATCGTGTGCTATTTATAATTAATTATTAATATATTTATCGATTAATAACTAAAGAATGAAATTTTATAAAAACAAGAAAAATATATAAAAGATTATCAAATAATCACTAAATTACTTTGACCATTAAAATAAAAGTTTTTATATTTTTATCATTAATGTGTCGATGGTTAATTATAAGTATGACCATGACATACAATCGAGTAATTCATATTTGTCAACTAAAGTATTGGATACAAAAGATATTTAGTAACGACAATAATAATAATAATAATAATAATAATAATAATAATAATAATAATAATATTTGAGCAATTAGTATAGTTAGGGTATACACACATTGCTGTTTATTGTTTACACAATTGCTACATAATATTCTCAAGGTTCAATTACAATAAAAATATATACATTACTGTACACTAATTTCTTATTTTATAATTTACACAGTACGATAATTTATCACGTCAAACAAAAAAAGCACAATATGTTTGATGTGTTATAGCATTTGATATATTTCATATTATTTAACTATAACATCTCTTGATAACTCACGATGACTATTTATTTAATATTCATATATATTTAAGTGAAATACATTAATGTCTTAATACAATATAATTTTGCAAAATACTATCAAATAAAACTTGTTATTTTACACTTGGTAATTTGGATTACATCCAAAATTTTTAAGTTATTTGGCAAAGTTATCAACTCAATGTCTAGTTTTGTTTTCAAATAAATTAACATCAGTTATAAAGTTTATTTAATCATTACACAAGTATACAATTATTCAAAATTTATTTAGAAAATTATATAATCAATAACAAATGAAGTTTTAATATTTTTTATATATTAATAAATTTACAATTATCAGCCAATTAAATAAAAAAAGTTATTAAGTTTTTTAGAAACTACAATTATTACAGACAATAAATAGTAAAAAAAATAAAGCTGGATCATCTTACTTGTTCTAAATACCGAGAGAGATCTTTAGAAGTTAAGACAATAAACAAAAAAAAAGTCGTATTGAATTTCTCAAGTGGGTCAATTACCGATATCTGAGCTTGATCCTCATCGAGATCAAATGAACGTATAAAAATAAACGTCATAAATAAAAAATAAAATATTTATTATGAAGATAATGAAGTGGAAAAGAAAAAAAAATAATTTTAATATAACGATGAGTAGTTTATAAGCGGAATGCGGAAATTAATAGGAAATGAAAGAGGAAGTGGTTGGCGCACCTCAATGGTTCTTGCTCAATGATTGAGTACTTACTGACTTCTCAATTCAAGTACTTAAAAAATTTAAATGAATTGATATTTTATTTAATGTCAAATTATTTTATGAAGTATTTTTAAAACATTATTTTTTTTTATTATTTAATAAATATAATAATAATTATCTATTAATATAAATAATTATCGTCCTGTACTAGATTCGAGTATAAAGTACTAATTGGATAAAACTACAAAAAAGTTTTACTTTAACTAAACTCAGGTACTCAACGAGAATTAATCAAATGTAATTAATAATTAAACTCTATCCTCGTTACGTGCAAAGCTTATCTGCAGTCGTATATGAATACGTAATATACATGCGGTTTAATATTGCGCGTTTGAGCTTTTAATAAACAACATGTTTACGTCATTGTTTGACGGATAACAAATATATTCAACTCATGCATAACTTTTATTAATTATTCATGTTTATTAACTACAAACAAAAATTTATTAACGAGTATTAAATTAATTTATTTTATTGTTATATAAAAATGTTTTCTCTTTTTATCAAAATATATTATTTAGTATTACATAAGAATTGAAAATAATTAACTAATTGTTACTATCGAAACGTTCTTGTTTCCCGTTTTAAAAGACCAAGCAATTAAGTTTTAATGTTTACTCATTTGTAACTGTTGATATTATATTTTATTATCAGTTCTGTCGAATTAAATTTTAAATTTAATTATAAATAATAGATTTAATTATTATTATTTTTTTTTTTTCAGGGTCTTTTAGATAAATACCTGATCCCCAAGGCCAGCAATGCCGAAAGTAAAGTATTTTACCTCAAGATGAAGGGCGACTACTACAGGTATCTCGCGGAAGTAGCAACTGGTGAAACCAGAAACGGTACTTATTAATTTTTATATTTATTTATATGTAAATATTTTATATATTTTTTATTTATCAACACATATTTATCAATTGAATTTTTTATTTTATTTAATTTATGAAATAGTTATCCGATAGCATTTGAAAAAAAAATTCTTTTTTTTTTTACTTGATATTTTTTAATTATTATTTTAAATCATTAATAATATCCGATAATTTATTTTATTAACTATTGAAGCTTAAGTAAATTAAATTTTATTTCAAAATATATAAATTCCATTCAAATTAATTTCATTCTATTTGTAAATGAGTATATTCTCTTTTTGATATATATATATATATATTTTGGAATTTATATATTTTGAAATAAAATTTAATTTATTTAAGCTTCAATAGTTAATAAAATAAATTATCGGATATTATTAATGATTTAAAATAATAATTAAAAAATATCAAGTAAAAAAAAAAAAAGAAAAGTTTTTTCAAATGCTATCGGATATCATATATATATATATATATGAAATGATGAGGAAGTAGAATAAATTAAATTGACTTAATACTTTGCGTGACTTTACCAATAAAAGCTAAAATAAAAGCTCCATTATCTGACGCGCACGCTGAGCTATAGAAGTGGTTGATAAAAATAATTAAATAAAATATTAATGGATATGTGTGTGTGTGTTGCATGGATTGCTGATACTTAATTAACATTAATAGTAATCAATAAAAAAAAATATATATTTATAAATTTATCCACTATACTAAATTATTGCACGTACAGCCGTCGTAAATGACAGCCAGAAGGCATACCAAGATGCCTTTGAGATCAGCAAGGAGAAGATGCAGCCTACCCACCCAATCAGGCTAGGTCTTGCGCTCAACTTCTCAGTCTTCTATTACGAGATCCTGAACTCGCCAGACAAGGCGTGTCAACTGGCCAAACAGGTATTATATTGGCTACTTTATTAACACTTTGCTGTCATTTTAGGTCGTCAATTATTATACTTTACCTAAGAAATTGACAAAAGAAACATTGAATGAGGATGGTGAAATGGTGCAATGAGAAGAAATCTACGTGATAATGGAGACATTGCTTTGCTTTAAAAATAAATCACAGTATTATTTTTTTCCCCCAATAATTCATGTGTTTTGCTCGGTTTGACGTGTTTTTTGTTATTTTTTATTAATCCACTGATTGACATTAACGATAACAATTATTCTGAAAAAATATTTCTTCTTTATGTCAATTGTTAATTATCATTTTATTTGTCGTAATTTGCGTTACAGCGGTGGTTGAGGATTCACAAAAGGCATATCAAGAAGCGTTTGACATAGCAAAAGCAAAGATGCAGCCTACACATCCCATTAGGCTTGGTCTTGCACTCAACTTCTCCGTTTTTTATTACGAAATTATAAATTCCCCAGCCAGGGCTTGCCACTTAGCTAAACAGGTTCGGTCAAACGTTTGGATTTGCTGTTTGAACTAAAAAAGATTTTATTTGCTTTATTAAACTTTTTTTTTCGGATAACTACTATTTTATTGAAAGCATCGTCGAAATATCCAGTGATGTCTCCATTGCACTACTAACTATCCTCTGTTATATTACAAAATGTTAAAACCAATTAATTCAATTAGATTACAATTATAAGAATTGAAAAAAATATCATTTGTGGTGTGAATAATATCGTAATGGCATATAATGTTTATTAAGATTTCTTTAATGTCCTTTAGAAAGGTCATCATTATTATTTATTATTCTTTTAATAAATTACTGTCAATTAATTGAAATTAACTTTATTTCTTAATGATTAAATATATGTTTATAAAATATATTTCATTAAGAAAATTGTTTGACCTTGATACGCTTGTGGTATATAATTACTTTTTAAATAGCTAACATATTATAGAAACAAAAAACTTGAAAATAACTTTGAGTATGACAATAACAGTAATAAATTTATATAATATAATTAATAATAAAGTGTGATTTATATACTTGTTATTAATAATTATAATATATATATATATATATATAAACAATAGTATACATGGTTGATATTTTTCAGGCGTTCGACGACGCGATTGCGGAATTGGACACACTGAACGAGGACAGTTACAAAGATTCCACACTGATCATGCAGTTATTGCGCGATAACCTCACGCTCTGGACAAGCGACACACAGGGTGATGGAGATGAACCACAGGAGGCTGGCGACAACTAACCCTCCTAAGATTAAGTCCTACCTTTCTTAACCTAATAAATAAAAAAACATCCTATTCTCTATCGTTATCCCCCGCCCTTGTTCCCATTCCTTAAAGAGCTCATGAATCATTAGTCCTAACCATTTATTATAAATCGTTCCATTTCACTAAATCCTAATCATTTTTCGCGCAATTCCTGTTCTCTAGACAACACTACTACTGTAACAACTATTACCATTATCATCTTCATCATCATCATCATCATCATCATCATCATCATCATTATCATCGTCATCATAATCATCATCACCTAATTACCGATGCTGCGACTTTGTTCAACTGTTCCTTCTTAAATTTTATTTTAAAAGATATCATTGGCGGACGAACTTATATTTCTCCTAAATTAAATTACTGAACAAATGTAAACATTAAATAACAGCAGAATTAACATCAATATTCATTTAATATCGTTATTTCGCAATGTATTGTATCCTTGAATGCGTGCGACGAGGCTAAAAAAAACTAGGGAGAAAATATTGATCTATATTATTACTCTCTCTTCCCTTTCTTACTCTTTTGTTTACCTTAAGAAGAACAATCTACACAACTATAAGTGGGTCAAATAATTTATTAATTATCATCATCATCATCATCATATAATCATCATCAATTTTAAGGTCACGTCGTCGTAAAAAGGAAAAAGAAGATATTATTATTAAATTTTCAGCTTCAAATAATTTATTTCCATTAAAAAATACGAAAACAGCGACGACGACTAAAAAAAAAAACTACGAGAATAATGTACCAACGACTATTAAGATTACTTGTGACGTAGGACCATTCGTAAATAAAAAAAACATCAAGAGCTAGAGTATAATGACAGCCAACAATTAAATGTTGAGTTGAGAAGATTGAGTTAAAAAAAAGAAAGAAGAAAGAATAAATAAATGAAGAATCGTAAATTAAACGAAACAAATATTAAGGATTGTTTCGTGTCTTAAATGTAATATTGTTGACACGCTGACAAGTTTTATTGTTAACTTGAAATTACAAGTGAATTAAAGAGAAACAAAAGAGAAAGATTATTTGAGAGAAGAAAATAAAATTTCCAATGGCAGTATAATTAAAGGAGGACGATTGAACAATTGTATATTGTCGCTAAATTCCATCTACTATTTATTCGATTCGTCGGTTAACATTTAACAATCATGTGTGTGTGTAATAGAGAACTGAAGAAACCGAAGATTGATAAAACAAAAAATCAACATTAAAAAATAAAAACAGGAAAAATGAAAACAGTTGAATGAAAAAGGAAGATACACGCATCAATTTACTATATTATAGCCAGTCGTCATTAAATTAAAATTCACATTTTCTAGCGAGTACAATATTATTATTATTATTATTATTATTATTAATATTATTACGAAGGAAAGAGCGCATGAGGAGAAAGCAGAGTAAACTAAAAAAATTACATTAAGTTATTTAAGTTCCAATGTAACATCAATGGTAACTTTAATTTATTGTTATTTTATTATTTTTTTTTTAATTTGACTCACATATAAAAAAAACTGACGATTATATCGTTAAAAAAAAAAGTACGTCTTTTTCTCTCGTATTCGCTTTCCTTCCTCATTTTTTTTTCTTTTTTTAATTTTATTTATAATTTATTTCCATCACCATCAACGTCCGCCTCTTTGATAGACACTTGAAACAAAATAAATCACAATAATAATTTAAAACAATAAGTAAATAAACAAAAGCACATTTACATACATAAATATATTTAATCTTTCTTTTTTTTTCTTTTTCATCTACCAATACAATACAGAGTGAGTCCTGGAATAATTAATAACATTAAGTATTGATTTTTAATGACAATTGCATAAATTAATAATAATAATTATGCCGCAAGAGTTGTGAGGCATTGTGAACTGATACTATCATTCTCATGATTGTTATCCTCTTTCTCCCCAATGAAATAAAATTTGTATTATTGATAATACGAGAGTAAAAAAAAGAAAAAGAAAATATTAAAATCCATTTGTCATTTTCTCCGGATTGTATGTCCTTATTAATTAATTTTTATCCATTTAATATTAATCTCAATTTCCATTCTAACTTTATATAATAACAAGAGAAATACAAAAGATAAAAAAATATTTAACATGCCGGAGATTATTAATATTTAAACATTTAATAATTTGTGTTATTGTTCAAGAATAATGTGAGGTCGAGAGAGGATAAAAGTGAAATCATGTAAAATTGTATGTTGTACATTTTTGTTAAAAAAAAAAAAAAAAAAAAAAAAAAAAAAAAAAAAAAAAAAAAAAAAAAAAATATGATCTGGTTCTTCTCGCTTTTTCATTCAATTTGTTTCACACTTTTTAAAAATATTTTTTATTTAAATTATACATACTTTTTTTTTTTCTTTTCTTACATATAAGTTATAACTTGTCGATATTACATTAGCAAAATTTGTCGATTGATTCTTTTGCTCTCATTTTCTGGGTAAATAAAAACTAATATATATAAATATACATATAAAATATATTTAAGATCACAAAAAATGGAGACGATCCTCAAACATCCGCAGTCGGAAAGACGCGTGTTCGTTTAAATGGTGAGAAAACATTTTTTTATTTTAATACAAATAAAAACAAATATGTACTACAAAATTACGCGAATTAAAATCACCGGCAATTAATGAGTAAAGTGTTGTATAATATAGGAAAAAAATATTCAATTAAATAAAATCATACACATTTAATGTCCTTCCAATTTAAGCAGCGATTTCGAGAGAAAAAAAATATATATTATAAATATATATTTATCAATATAAAATAAAAAGTAAATATTTGTATGTTACTTGTAATTGTCATCTAACAATACATTAAATGTATTGCATACGTAACTAATTACACTTGCATTAAAATAACATGTCGAAGAAATTTTGAAACAATTTAAATTTAATCAACGAGCGCTCTTTCTCTGTCATGCATTTATGTGTATATTTCAAACAAAAAATTAATATTATACATTTGGATAAACGTTTTACTGTCGTGTTGATATTTTTAAATGTTGTGTCGCTGTCTGTCCAAAGTACAGAAAAAAAAATTGGTTAATTAACATGCCAAGCGAACAAGACAATTAAAATTGCATATACGTGTGCCTATTAGGCTATTTCATATTGATCACTTTTTTTTTTAATGTTATAAATAATTGTCTTATTAAAAAATGATGCTTATTTATTAATTATTATTTTTAAATTTTATTTTAGTCTCAAATAATTTTCATTTGCATTCCATTTTTCTTATTTTACATCATCTTTATTTTTTTTTTTTTTTTTTTTTTTTAATAAATTGAAAGAATAGTCAGTTGAAAAAGTATGTAAATGAACGTACTTTTTTTATCATCATTTCAACAACTCACGGCACTTTCTTGACACAAAACCAACAATAACAACAAAAGAGAGGAATTAATGATAAAAAAAAAAAAAAAAACTCTAAGAAAAGAGTTGAACATCATCTTTACCCCCAAAAAAAATTACTTTCGTCCTCCCTTATATCCCAATTCCGAAATTACGTTGTTCTATTTGTATTTATCATCAATCATCGTAATTGTAAATTATAATTATTATAAACGTTTACACGAAATAATAAATTCTGATAAAATGTCTAAAAAAAAAGTAAAAAAAAAAAAAAAAAAAATATTAAAATCGTTACGAACCATTAATCCAATATGACAATTGTCCTCAAAATGTTTCAGGATTTGCATGAAGAAATATTTTTATTACATTTAAAAAAAAAGGAAAGATTATTATTATTAAAGTATTTAAATAATAGTTCTATTGAAAGAGGCATACGTTCTGTAAATTAAATAATTTATAAATTCGCATTAGTTTATTAACTAAATTATTCATACGATAAGCAATTAGTTATGTTATTAACTTATTAATTAATTAATGTTGTAAGTTGTTGATTACTTATTTATTTTCTTCTTTAACTTATTGCAGAATACTTGCATATATGTATTAATGATATATGTAGTTATACATGTATGTGCCTTTTTCAACATGACGGGCCTATTTAATAATTATGACGATAAAAATGCTATACAATTTTTGCACAATTTATACGTATTGTCTATAATGAGGGTATTTATATTAATTCATAAATCATTTACGATAATCAAAGGATAAAGTTGTATAAAAATTTTGATATTTATTATTTTTAATATTTAAAATTAAATATTCCAAAATAGTATATTTTGTAGCAAAGGATGAAATAAGACAATTTCAGATGTGTATATCCCACGAAATTTTAAATTGTGTTTCATCTCGTGCCACGTACTATATTTTTCATAATTAATTGCATTGAAACCTGGAGATTAAATGTCTGGAGCCAGTTGGAATGAGATAATTTACGACCAATAACGCTTGAAGTAAAACTGTCATCTTGTACCAAAAAAATTAAATGATAATAACTGCAACATAAATAACTAGGACTTAGTAATAGTAATAAATGAGATTTTAAATAATAATTTCATTATTATCATTTTTAAATTTACATAATTGATAGTAAAATGCTAAAATTTTGAGTTTTCACTAGAGTACAATCTACATCATTAAAACAGTAGTTTTAACTGTCAAAGTATGGTGAATTGTACACATAAAAAAAAGGTTTTTTGGTGAAAGAAATGTTTTTGTCATTAATTTAAATAAAACATTTTCTTTGGATAAGAAAAAAATTATTTTCTTGTTCTGAGAAAATTTTTTCTCACCTGTAGAATTCCTTTTTCTCTGTATACTAATCATTTTGACTTAGCGCATAGTAAAAATGCTGATTCAAATGCGAAAATGTCTCAAATAAACTTCTGAGCGCTTTATTACTATTTGAAAAAGTAATTTTTACTTTATTACTTTCTGCGTGATTAATTTCATATGATTATTCTGAGGCTTACAATAAACGAATACGACTTAAATGTAATTGAGATAATATTTGAAGCTAATTTAACTTCTGGAATCTAGACATTTCTTGCTTCAGGGAAGAAACCGGCGATTTTCAATCCATTAAATCGCATGGTCCAAAACTGACCTATTTCGATTGACTAAACAGGGTTTGAAACTCGTAGTATCGGTGCAGATTATATGAAAAATATAGTTTTTAATTAGAAAAAACAATTTTCGAATAAAAACTGAAAAAATTCTACTCTATTACCCTCAGCTTTTTTATAAATCGATTTGCTTTATAAAACAAAAAAAAACGTAGTTAATTTTTTAGATGTTTTTTCCATTTCCGCGGTGACTAATAGATTTTCAATAATCTATTAATTTTGACAGTTCGAATATAAGCATTCATTAGTTTGATCATATTTAATATTATGATCAAGTAAGAATATTGAAATAAAATCAAATTAAACAAGCGATAAATTAGTGAAAAAAAAAAATATGCGGGGGAAATTGTTTGTAAATAAAAGTGTAAAAGCGTCGATCAATCTTTAATTTTTTACCATTCCAAATTCTGATAGAAGTAATTATCGAATTAAATTTTGGCCATTTAGAATTTTTTTATAGACAATATAGAACGTAGGTGTAGTAAATGAAAACGTAGATATAATATTACCAGAAGTTATCAGATATATTTGGCTCAGTTTTTCTCGGTAACAAAATCTCTAAATACAAATTACAGACTGCACATTGATGCACTACTGTTTAATTTAGCAAAGTGCCCTTTTTTGGTAATATTCGTTTGTTTAAAAAAAAAACTCGGCCAAAGTTCCTGATTACTGCATTAGTACAACAAAAATAATACAGTCAGTTAAGAAAATTATCCTGATAGCCAAGTTGACGGTAAGTTCGTGAGTTGCGAGAGTAGTTGTTGCCAAACTGAATACAATAAGTTGACAGAAAGACGCGCAAAAATTTTTTACCTTCACCTTGCAGCAGTAAATTGTCTAGCAAACTTTTTGATAAAGTTGGCGACAACTTGTCAACTTGATCGCAACTAATTGACACCAACTTTCTGACCAGAAACTCTGGCTACCCGGGTACTTTCACCTATGAACGTGATTTTTAGCACGTACTCACACTTGGAAAAAATTCTTACATGTCATCGTAAATGGATCCCTTTCAACAATAAAAGCGGCGATGATGCAAGATTCACGGTAAGTTGAATTTAAAAATAATTTTAAAAAAAACATTAGTTTCTTCAACCTCTGTCTGTTCTAAAAATATAATCTTGTTTGTCAAATACTTAAGATTTTAAGCGATACCTAAAATATCTCACTGTCTCATTGATAATAATTATAAGTTTAATTTTTCTACCTCAATTTCGCAACTTCCTCTATATTTATCATTTAATTTTATTTATTAAATTTTAACAAAACTTTATCACATCTTGATAAGTAGTATTTGAACTTTTATAATATATCAATATTTTACGGTACATTTAAATAATTTATTTCGAATCCGTTTTTTTTTTTTTTTTTATATATAGTCAAATAATTTATTCAATACAATACAATTATTTATTTAAAAATTAACAAGATTTATTTTTTAGTCATCAGTCAATTTTTGTCAATATTAAATTTCTCGTAAAAAAAAAATTGTATTTTAGTTATAATAAAAAAAAATAATAACAATATTTACTGCGCATTAAAAAAATACATTTAAAAATTATGACTGTCCAATCGTTAAAATTAGACAATGTTTCATTATTATTACTTTTAGCTGACGAAAATCGATTTATCCCAATGTCTAGTGTCATATATTGACTGAATTACATTATAAATTACATCATATCTCTCTCATATCCTACGCACCAATAAAATAATTTATTTTAATTTAAATATTAAACCCTTCAAAAATGATAGCTATTGCAATAGCAGATAAAGATAAAATACGAAAAATAAAACTATTGATGTATTAAATTGAAATAATAAATGATTAAATAAAAATGATATAAATTCCAGCGCGAAATTAAAAGTACGCGATTGGCTAAAAAAAAAACGCCATCTCGTGTTGGACTAAATATTTAATTTATTGAAGGTTACTAAGGTGTGGTGGGGGAAAGAGGAGGGTGTACACGAGTTGATTTAAGGTCACCTTCATCGGCAGAAGTGGCCGGAACGACGACCAGGTGACTTCTGTCAGTACTCTTAAACAATTGAGGTGCTTTAAAATATAAATTATACTTTACTTATATATCTATATATTTTAATTATTATCTTATTTAAATAATTCAAAAAGTCATTATTATTTAAACGCACTAGTAATTATTCATTTATTATTTATTATTACTGTCAGTGGACTAGTGTTGTATTTTGTGACGGTTTTGTGTTTTTTTTTTATTTGTGATTTTATTTATTGTCATTTTTCTTTAACTGTCAAAGTACACGACTTTTTTTTCATACAGTAGTTTTTAGTTTTATTTATTTAATAGAAAAATATTATTTTTTAATTTTTCATAAATAGAACCTTGAATTATTTCTAGTTTTACATTTGATTAACTTAATTCATGATCTTACTTTGAAATTTTAAACTTTATTTGAAATTAAAACGTCAATTGTCAATGAGTAGCTGATAATTAAATAATAGTTTTTCATTTTTCCTTTCTTTGTTTAATTAAAATTTTTTTAAATTTAATGATTTTAAAAATAAATATTATATTTACATATTATTTAATATACATATATTATTTGAGGTTATACAATATATATTTGTAAATTGTATATAATAGTTGCGAGAAAAATTATTCAAGGTTTTTTCGGCTATTTTTATCATAACGTTCCTGGAATAAATATATAAACTATATTAGATATTAAAAATAAATATTATCTTTTTATCATCATTAAATAATAAAATCATTTTATAACTTAATTTTAGTTATCTTTTATCAAAATCTTTTTTTTTATTGCTAGTAAGTAATGTACTTTATACCCAAACGGGAAAAATATCAATAGTAGATTATAAATTTCATGATAAGTATAAATTTAATAAGATGTTTATTTATTTAATCTATCATCGTAAATAATATAGATGCTTATTGTCTATGAAAGTTATTACCGGATCACTAAAAAATAATTAATTGCAATGTAATTAGTTACTTAAAATAATTAAGCGATAAAAAATATGTAATAAGTTATCTAGTAAAACTCAAAGATATTTTTAATTAATTAAAAATATAATGAAATCGACATTTTCATTGATAAATTAATTATAAAATTCTGATAATTATAATCATTCATTTGTTTCTCATTATTAAAATGATTAATTAAAATAATAAACAAAATTAATGTTTCATTGTATTCGTTAGAGGAAAAATGTGTCAATGTTATGTCAAGAGTTCAATGATTAGAAATAATAAACAATAATAATAATATACATCTATATATATATTATTTTAAATAATTTTCAGTATATTTCAAATTCTCAAAATAAAGAAATGGCAGACGAACAATCTTCAACAAAATTTATAAAGCCCGGAAGTCATAAAGGCAAAGGGCTTGCTGTGTTCACAAGTGGAGGTGATTCACAGGGTAAATATTAAATATTATTATTATTTTATTTTATTCGAATGAATATTTATCGCGTATGATGTAATAAAAATTTTTTCTGAATAAATAGGTATGAATGCTGCTGTACGTGCTGTAGTACGTATGGGTATTTATTTAGGCTGCAAAGTATTTTTCATAAAAGAAGGATACCAGGGTATGGTAGATGGAGGAGATAATATTGTTGAAGCGACTTGGTCATCTGTGTCTTGCATCATTCATCGAGTGAGCTCACGAATTTTTTCTCCTTTGCCAATCAATACTTCTATGATGATGAAACAACATTTTTTTTTTTCATCTTCTTTTATATTTTATTTAGGGTGGTACTGTAATAGGTTCAGCAAGATGTATGGATTTTAAAGAACGTGCTGGACGTTTGAAAGCCGCTAAAAATTTAGTTACACGCGGCATTTCAAATTTAGTAGTAATTGGTGGTGATGGTTCATTAACTGGCGCAAATTTATTTAAAACTGAATACCGTGATCTTTTGAAAGAATTAGAAGGAACAGGTAATATTTAATGTTATTAAATTATCTGATAATTTTTTATAGTAATATAATTTATGCTTAGGTCAAATAAGTGCTGAACAAGTTGAAAAGTATTCGCACCTTCATATTGTGGGTCTGGTTGGCTCTATTGACAATGATTTCTGTGGCACAGATATGACAATTGGTACTGACTCAGCGTTACATCGTATCATAGAGAGCATTGATGCGATCGTCAGTACTGCGTATTCGCATCAGCGAACATTTATTATGGAGGTCATGGGTCGTCATTGTGGGTAAGTTATTAATTAGTAACACTGCTAGATGTATATATAATCTAATCTTTTATTCTTTATATTTAAGAACGTTGTAATAAAGTCATAATTATGTTAACGACTGCATTTTAGTCTTTTAATTTTTTCAAGATCTTTGTCTTATTATTTCTTGACTGAAAAAGAAAAAAAAATTATTCAGTTTTTTTCACAAACTAAAATTTGAATTCGTAAATAAATATTTTAAAACCATTAAATTGAAATGAAAAATATTTTTCATTTAAATAATACTAGAACGTTCTTAATCTATTCATAAACATGTTTAAGACAAACTGTTATTTTTTTATTTGAGTAAGAGTATCGCACTTATTTTTTGATTGTTGAATTTATTTAATAAAATACACGAAATTATGTGACGCAATAAGTTGTAACTTTGGTTAGGTACCTGGCCATCGTGGGCGCATTAGCCGCCGAGGCAGACTACGTATTCTTCCCAGAATGTCCACCCCCTGTCGACTGGCCTGATAAACTTTGTAAAAAATTGGAGCAGGCATGTGATATTCGTCAATTGATTTTATCAATTTATTTTACACACTTTTTATTATTCGTTGACTCGTACATTTTTTTTCTACTAACTTCAGTAGACTAATTAAAGATAAATTGAATTTTGATAAAAAAAAAAAAAAAAAAATACAAAATTAAATAAATTAAATTTTTTTTCGTTGCTCGTCATGTCACCGCCATCATGCTTGTTCTCCATATTTATTAAACAAGATTGTCTTAAAAATATAAATATTATCATTAAAAAAAATATAAATACATGAAATTTGGACAGTCGTATAGAAAAGATAAATTACCAATATTTAAATTGAAAATAAATGCTTCCATACAGGCTGAAATATAAACCAGTTAGATCTAAAAAGTTTGTCAGCTTTGCAACCGATCAAGTTTTTCTAATCATAATCCAATAAATTAAACTAAAACTAATTAAATCGTATTTTTTTCCCGCTAGGTAAAGATTTAAAAAAAAATATGCTAGCGTTTTAATTATCCCATAAAATCTTTCATTATTGAAAGCTCGACTCCAATTAATAACTTAATAGTTATGGTTATTATAATCTATAATAATAATAGTCCCTTATGATTCCCTTGTATTAGTAGCATAGTACCTTCAGTTAGGTATCATTATATAATATTGCAGCTACCTGGCTCTAGTGGCAGCTATGTGTTCAGAAGCAGACTTTGTGTTCATCCCCGAGTGGCCACCAGAAGGTGACTGGCCAAACAAGCTCTGCAAAAAATTGTTGCAGGTTCGCTATTAATTACAATTTTTTTTTGTTTTTTTTTCTTTTCTTAGAAATATAATACATCATACTAAAGATAAATAGACTGAACATCTTTATTAAATTGGTAAATTTATTTTTAATAATCAAATTAAAATTATAATTATAAATTTAAAAAAAAAAATATTTAGCAGAAGACAATTTTTCACAAGTATTATTTAATATATGTGAACTTTTTTTTAAGTAAGCCATTACATTGTATTGTTGTTGGATGCTTTATCAAACACATCAGCATGCTTTTGCAGTTTGTTTTTTTTTTTACGTAAATAATTATCATAGTTCATTAATGAATAATCATTTATTAATGATTATCATAATTTATTATTGATGTTATTTAAATTAACAAACTAAGTACTCCCGATGTATTAAATTTTTTCAATTTTTTTTTTAATATAAAATTTAATACATTTAATTAATTTTTTATTTAAAAAATTATTATTCTATTTACAATATTTTATTTAGGAACGCCTTTCGGGCCAACGTTTAAATATTATAATCGTAGCAGAAGGAGCAGTTGATAGAAACGGAGATCCTATTACTGCTGAAAAAGTCCGTGAAGTTGTTGTTAATAAATTACAACAAGATACCAGAATAACTGTACTCGGTCATGTACAGCGTGGAGGAAATCCTTCAGCTTTTGACAGAGTTTTGGTTAGTAAATATTTATAAAATATATTCATCAAAGTTATTTAACTATTAGAGGTGTGCAAATAGTTCGAACTTACGAATTATTGGTATTGAATCGAATCAAATAACTCGAAACTTTCCGAATTCGTAAATTCTTGAATAATTCAAAAATTTACGAATAATTACTAAATTTTTTTTTTAACGACTTGAAATTGTAATATTTTTTCCAATAATTCATTTGTCATCAGAGGTAAATAGAGCTTAGACACGAATCTACGAAAAAATTATTTTTTAATACTTTAAAAACTAAGCTCTCCATTAAATAAAAATTAAATATTCGAAAGCTGATCAGAATTTTTTCGATTTAAATCGAGTAATTTGAAAAGTTTAAAATAATTCAAAATATTTTGAATAATTCTAAAATTGACGAACAATTCGAAAAGTTACGAATTACTCGAAGGGTTCGAATTATTCGATTCAAATTCCGAGTAGAATAGTTAGATTCGATTCGATTCGAACCCGATTCACACACTCCTATTAACTATAGAGTATAAATGGAATTAAATAACTGATAGTGTATGAAATAAACTAATTAATAATATTTGCTCAGGGTTGTAGAATGGGCGCAGAAGCTGTGATGGCTTTGATGGAAGCAACACCTGATACAGAAGCTTGTGTTGTTACTCTTGATGGCAACCAAGCTGTACGTTTACCATTAATGGATTGTGTTAATCGTACCAAAGCTGTATCACAAGCAATGGCTGATAAAAATTGGGATCTTGCTGTTAAATTACGTGGAAAGTTAGTTGATCAATTGATAATAATCACACTATAAATTAAATAAAATAATTAAACTAAATAACTTTTTTTGGTTTTTCTTTAATTCAGAGGTTTCGCGCGTAATTTGGACACATATAAAATGCTTACAAGATTGAAAGCTCCAATTGGTGTTCAAGATACTAAGGTAATATTTAATATTTAATGATTATAAATATAATATTCTTAATATCTGTCTTGTTATTAAAATTATGATATTTAGAATAGAAAATTTTTTAATTTACTTGGGTATTAATTAAGGGTTTTTGTATTTTTGTTAAATGCTGCTTCAGAACAGCATCGATCACGTCTTAACAAAGGTAACTAATTTATCCTGAAAAAAAGTATTAACAAATGCTAATTAGTTTAATTCACGTAATAATTAAAATTAACCATTAGTTAAATGTTAAAAATTAAAATTTTTTTTTTAGCAATTGACACTCTGTGGTCAAGTAAGTTGTACTGTACAAAACAATTGCATGAACTTTCATACTTTTTAATGCATCCTATACTAATTTATGTTATTTTTTTTTTTTTTGTCTAATTAATCTTGAGTTAATATTTATATACCATTAAAATAATAAATATTTCAGGATCAGTATACACTTGCAGTGATGCACGTTGGATCTCCATCGTGCGGAATGAACGCAGCTGTAAGATCATTTGTAAGAAATTGTATTTACCGTGGAGATAAAGTCTATGGTGTTTGTGACGGTGTAATGGGATTGGAAGCTGGCAAAGTTAAACTACTGGATTGGTCATCTGTAACAGGATGGGTTGCTCAGGGTGGTGCGTATCTCGGTACAAAACGTGCACCACCTAAAGAAGATCAATTGCCGCAAATAGCTGCTCGAATAAAGGAACTTGGTATTCAAGCTTTGCTTGTTATTGGAGGGTTTGAGGGTTATCAGACCTGTCTTTCATTCTTGAATGCACGGAATGAATTTAGTGAATTTAAAATTCCCATTGCTATGATACCTGCAACTATCAGTAACAATGTTCCTGGAACAGAATTTTCTCTTGGCTGTGACACGGCACTAAATGAAATAACAGAGGTATAATAATTGAATATTAAATAAATTCATTTTATTTATATTAATATATAAATTTTATTACAGATTTGCGATCGTATTCGTCAATCAGCACAAGGAACAAAACGCCGTGTATTTATTATTGAAACAATGGGTGGTTTTTGTGGTTATTTAGCAACACTTGCTGGTCTCGCAGGTGGTGCAGATGCAGCTTATATTTTTGAAGAGAAATTTAATATTAAAGATTTGAATCAGGATGTTATTGCTATGGCTGCTAAAATGTCTGAAGGTGTTCAGAGAGGTCTTATTCTAAGAAATGAAAGTTCAAATCTTAATTATAATACTGATTTTATGCAGAGATTATTCAGTGAAGAAGGAAAAGGATTATTCAGTTGTCGGTCAAATATTATTGGTAAATTTTAATTTGCTATTGTTTATAAATTTATTATGAAATAATATATTTATGATTTATTGTTAACTTATGATAAATTTAATGGAACAGGTCATATGCAGCAAGGTGGCTCGCCAACACCATTCGATCGTAATTTAGGTACTAAAATGGGAGCCAAAGCTGTTGAATGGTTTACTGAACAGCTTAAAAAACACACACAACCTGATGGTACAGTAAATGCTTCTACACCTGAAACTGCTGTTATGCTCGGTATTATTAAACGACAGTATAAATACACTCCATTGTCAGAACTTGAGAATCAAACTGACTTTGAGTAAGTCATTTTATTGTTAAATAATTATTTATAAATTTATTTTGGGCTGGTCGGTTTAAAATATTAAAGTGGAAAGTTGTCGAGTACCGATTTAAAAAAATTTTACCCACTATTTATTTTTATTAACATCAACGAAGCGACGTTTACTGATATAAAATAAATAACAATTTTAAATGTAATTTATAAAATTTTTTAACAGAGACTTTAAGAAATTACAGTTTTATAAACTTTACTAAAAATTATTTTATGTTAAAAAATTTAATTTGGATTTAGATCGGAGCTTGGCTTAATTTTCTACTTCTGCAAATTTATAAAGTCAATATTATTTTTATTATTATCTACTACAATATTTTTTTTTACAATTATTTTTAGACATCGTATTCCTAAACAACAATGGTGGATGAAGCTCCGTCCATTATTAAAAGTACTTGCAAAACATGAGTCAACTTACGAAGAAGAAGGATTATATATTACTGTAGAAGAAATGGATCTTGGGGAACCAATGGTTTAAATTTAAACAAATAATGATTATTAAAATAAATAATTATTTCGACATAAATTTAATTACATAATTTATGTGTCATAATTAATAATGTCGGTTACTGCAAAATCGATGCAGGATACACTAGATAATTTTACAGTCCAGTATTGAAAGCTGATAAATTAATTTAAATTAATTAATAGAGGTCATGAGTCACAAAATAAGCCTTTTTTTTTTCTTTTTTTTTTTTGGTTGCATGACAGAGAATATTAAAAAATAGTTCACGTGCTTTAAAATTTATCACTTAAAAAGCTTTTTATCCAATACAATGCTTTCAAGTCAATGAGTACAATTTAAAAATAATTTTACCAAATATCAAATCATTTCATAACTAAAGATTTATTATATCATGCTCAATCATTGGTTGTTTATTATACTTTATTTATTTATTTGAATTTATAGCCAGCTAGACATACATTTTTTTTCCCTGATAAATGTAGAGTTCAAATATTCACCATACCTGCGCCTAAAGTTTAAATTCCTGCCCTGTTTAGAGAGAAGAAAGTCGTTTTTTTCTCTTATGAGAAAACAAATGATAAAAATTGGCACATGTGCCATTCTTCCCACAAACAGAGGCAAAAATTGAAACTTTCAGGTGCAGATTTGATGAAAAATTGTATACACACCACGGAGGAAGTCCTTCGGCTCGGGTAAGCAATTGATCACATGGCTCGAAATGTCCTATTTTCCTCTTTAGGTGTGTAATATACTATTATTCATTTTTTTTTCTTCCTTAAATAACAGTTTTATAAAGTTAATTTTTTTTTTCAATATTATTTTGAACATTACTCAAAGCTATGAGAGGCTATTTGGATAATACACTTGTCTACCTCATAAAAAACAAAGTTAATAAATAAAATATATATTTATTTAAAAGCAAAAAAATAACATCAAAGCAATTTGTAAGTGCAAATTTATTGTTAGAACAATGCCAGGTTATTTAACACAGGATAAGCGCGTGAAATATTTATAAATTAACAACTAAACTATTAAGGTATTTAAGATCTAATATTTATTATTTAATCGAATACATCAAATTTATTATTAACAAATGAACTAAATTATTTCAATCGTTCTTTAAATAAAATTGATTAGTCAATTTTTTCTAATACACTTCTATACTACGGCAGACTGTCTATGCAGTTATATCCTTATGTCCACGAACGGTTTGAGACCAAAATTTTAATTTGATAACAAACCCGTACGTACGGACTCGCTTGTGCATGTGAATGGTTTAAATTAATTTAAAAATTTTATTTTATTTTAATTCTCTTTAATTATCACCTGGGCAATCTGTAGTGGTTATAATAAATTGAACATATATATATATAAACACAAAAATTGAGCTTACGAAAAAAATTAAAATCAAGAAGCCAATAAATGAAATATTTTATTAGAGATAAAAATAAACCCATAAAATATATATTTTTCAATGGATAATATATTGATTTATTCAAAAATCGTTAGCGTCGTGATTTTTATTGGATTTCTATAATATTAATAGTCGATTAATCAATTTATCAATGAGCACGTAATTTTTACCAGCACATAAAATTTATAAGACTTTCTAAATAACAAAAAATAAAATAATAATTTAAATTTATAATTATAATGTCTCAACAGCATACATATTTACGAGACAATAATCGCAATTGTTGTTAATGAATATATTTAATTGTTAAAGATTTTTATCAAATGAAAAATCGAATTATTTATTTATGTTAGAAGTAATAATCTTGGAAACATAAATTAAAACTATCATTTTTTTTATTAGCATGTATACTATTATCATCATAAAAAAAGGATTTTCTTATAATTATTGTTACTAGATTATAGACCGAGATAAATTGAAATAATTGATCAAACTATTTAATCATTGTATTAGTAATATTAATAAATAATTAAATAATGATTAATGATTTAATGGCATTGATCGATACCTGCATCGAAGTATTTATTATAATTATCGTTATTATAATGTAATTCATAATATATATATATATATATATATATATATATATATATATATATATATATATATATATATATATTATCAGCAGTACCGACATGACATTGAGTTGTATGACTCTGTTTTCATTTTTTAGAATATTTATTAATAACATGTTATAGAAAAAAAATCTAATTAATAACACCAAAATGTTAATATCAATATTTTTACTTACAGATGTATCAATCATTGTTGAGCGATGATTTTAAACTTTAACTTCATCTCTAGTATTATGTCACTACATTATTTATTTTCATAAAAAAAAAATAATAACAATAAAGAGAAACAATAACAATAAGTATATAAAACAAAATATCAACGAAACCAACAATAAAGAAACGGCTGGATTTTTATTAATGTAATTAATGTCAAATGTTATACTGATGGTGTCAAATAAAAATATATATACATAATTTATACATATTGTAATATCTATGAACTTACTAAACTTCTATTTATAAATATATACTAAAAAATGTTCTAAAAGGCTTATAGCATTTATGGGATTTTCAAATAGTGTTTAAAAGATCAGAATGAAAACAACACAAACAAAATATCAGTTGTATTTTTTAATTTATTTTCTCGATATTTAGAGTATTTGCTCGACTCAACACTTACCCTTCATGTTTCCCTTCGTCCATATTTAGTTATTGCCATTTAGAATCATTATTTGCATTCAGATCAAATTTTTCACACAGAAAGTTAGTTAATGGTATAGAATCATCAGATGCAAAATTCACATTAAGATCCACCCAAAATAAGTGATATTTTATTATATTCTGTACCAAGAAGCGCAGTACCTCTGTATGCAAATAACCGATGATGTAAAAAAAAGGATGGTATAATCGAGCTTTTTATTAACACATACACTAATAATTCAACCGAAATTCAAGGGAAAGTTACAGATCTAAGTTAAACAGGTAATCAAATACTTGATTTTTATAAATTTCAATGATAGATGTCTTTCCAGAGACGAATGCAGATAACAACAAAAGAATTTTCATACATCGTTGTAGCAAAGTTTGGCATCTTAAAGTTAACATTATTCTTTTTTATTGCAAGTCTTTCAGAACGTCTAGAATCTGTATCTTCGATGAAAAGTTAGCGCAAATAGCAAGATTTACCTACGCTTAACAGTTTATAAAAGTAACGTGCTACGTAGTAAATTCGACGGCTTTTTACTGACAGCCATCCAAGCTCACGTCTGTATGATGTGATATGTTCATCTCGTTTTAGGGTAAAGATCGTTGTAATTTACTATTTTTTAATTCAGTGGAGTTAGTTAAAATTATAGACCAATAGTCGATGAGAGGTAACATTGTTGCTGAGATTAACAACTCTCTAACATCTTTCGCATAAATATTTATTCTCAATTATAGACTATATAATGCTGAATTGATTTTGCTTACTATTTTAGAGTAATGCAGGTTCCATGATAAGGTGTTAGAGATATGAAGACCTAGACACTTTGTCGACTTTGTATATGGAAGTGTTACCGCATCAATAATAGTTACACGCACATTTTAGAGCTGGATCTTTTGTAATTTACGACTTGAGCCCAATATCATATCTTTTGTTTTGGTTAAGATAACTTTTAAACCATTTTCTCTTGCCCAATCGGCAACAGCTCGAGCATCTAGCGTCATTTGTCTGATTGCTTTTTGCATTAGATGAATATATAAATGGAGGTAAATGAACTTATCAACAGAAAATAAACCATATGCTTCTTAAACATTAGTTGGCTAGCTACCGAATTCATTATTAATGGAAACAAGATAGGTCCAAGCACTGAGCCTTGTGGGACTTCTCAAATGATTTAGAGGAGAGGATGAGGTGCGTTCTGTTATGCCTAGGTATTTTAACTTACTCCTAACAGCTGTTCCAGGCGGCAGATTGGACAGCGTGTTCTTGAGGTAATTTTCACGAGCACGATTTAGACCCAGTTTCGAATTGAAAAAAACACCACTTTTAACATTTTTCTCGGAAATTTTTTTTATTAAAGATTTGATCAGAGTCAAAACTCATATGAATCCTTATTTTAATCATTTGTATGCATTTCTGCCGGAATACATTGATTTTATTGAACATAATTGTGAGTAGAAATTTTAAAAAAGTTTGTTTATGAATTATTTTCGATGTCTTGAATTCTTCAAGTTCAATATGAAACGTACCTGTTTTCAAGTTTGAAAACACCAATGCAATCCAAGGTATTGACAAGTTAAAAATATTGAAAATAACGTTTTCAATCGCTTTGAGCTCGAAAATAGCGTGAAGTTGTGGGGTTGGCCGGCAGATAGTCAACCGATTATCAGATTTTTTTTTATACATATCTTTAGTATACTTGATGGATTTCAAAATCTGCCCAGCCCTAAAGCTATATAAGTAGCGTCAAATGCTACCTCAACCATCAAAATCGGATTAATTGTTCAAGAGATATTGTTGTTGAAATAGTTTCAAAGAAGTGTTTTTTTCTAATAAACTCAAAAATTACAAAACTGATTGATTTTGATAATGTTTGAGCGCTAAAGGCTGAATAACTGCATTGAATGCCGCCCCAAACATCAAAATCGGTTAATTAATTCTTAAAATTAGAAAAATAATAATTATAATAATACATGAATTATTGCAACCGTTTCGTTAATTTAAATAATATATTTATCCGAAATTTCAAAAAATTTCGGGGTGTTTCATAAATTAACTCGCTGGTTTAATTCAAAGTTTATGTAACTCTCCATCTTGATTATTTCTATCAGTTTCTGTTTAAAAGCCATCGAATTTAGCAAGCACAATGATGAGTGAAACTTAAAAAAACGATCCTTATGGATTATTTTCAATTGTCAGAGATTAATATACAAAACGTAACTTTTCTCGAGCTCGAAGAGTTTAAAAATACCAATGTATTTAAAGGTATTGTTTATTTAGTTTATTAAAAATTATTTTAGTGTTGGATACTGGACGACTAATCTTTTGAAATTATTTGGGAAGAAAAAAAAAATTTTTTTTGAATTTAGCAGACGTGACAATTGTTCTAATAATTGTATGCAGTTGAAAAATATAAATAATATTAGCAGTATAGTTGTCAAAATATTAAGGTATTATAAATGTAAATGTAATTTTAATAGAAAAAAAAAATAAATAATAACTAATGTGATATATTTTTATCGAATTTTTACAGATATATTGATATTGGGCATAAATCTATTTAGGACTTCGATATGGAATTTTGTGATGGGTTTCTTATTACAAAAACTTTATAACTCAACGTGTTTTAACTGCCATAGTAGAGTGATAAGATTTGTGCATCACGTGTAGATGTTTCACGAAGGCTTGTTTAACCAACACGTCCTAATAACAAGTTGTGAGATCTTAGCACAACTACCACCAGATAATGTATACCATCAAATAGACATATAAACACATCTAAACAAATAATGTAATGATCTGTATGTTTTACTTTTAAAAAACGCAAGTAATACGATATAAATAATTAATATATAATTGTACAACTGAATAAAAAAAAAAAAAAAAAAATTGTAGAATGTGATTAAAAACAATGGGAATATATTATTTATTTATGTAAAAAATATATTATAAAGAAAAAAAAAATTAGGCTGCATGTATCAATTAGTCGAGGCAAAGCGTTAGTAATGTTGAGTATAGTAGTCTTGCTTCCGCCGTTGACGCGCGGAGATAAAAGATGTTTATAAAAACATAAATGTAATTGATAGTAATATAAATATATTAAACATTAAAAAGATGAAAATTGATATAAAATAATTATAAATATATGTTTTATGATTTTTTAGAGTTTGATATTAAGAATAACGAAATTAATGATTATTTTGAAGCATGTAGGTAAAATTTTCAGATACAAGTATATTTATAAAGGATAAAAATGAAGACAATAATTTATTTATTTGTATTTACATTATATTTTTTTGTGCATGAAAACTTTTATTAAATATATAATAAGAAAATGAGTTTTATCTATTAAGTGTGGAAATGAAGAAGAAAAAAAAAAAAAAAAAAAAAAAAAAAAATGATATTTAATTTATCGGTAAGAAATGAGTTCACAAGTACTACTGTGAAGTACCAAGTAATTTACAAGTTAATGAATATTGGTAGTATTGAAAAAAATATAAAATTTCGAAATAAACGATCTGATAATAGTTGGATATAAATTTAGAAACTTTTCAACTTCAGAAATGACAATATTAGCACTTAGTAGAATTAAAATCACGATGTTTTTTGTCGTCCCTTGAATTGAAATAGAATAAATGAGTCATATTATTTAGTTAGATAATTATTTATTTCAAATATAATTGTTGCATGAAAATTAATTTTTTCCAATTTAATTTAAATTGTTGTATTTTTTAGATATTGTCAAGAATGAAAATCGCCCGATGATCGATGTAACAAATAAATAATAATTTTACAAGAAGATTTGAGGATAAATTTAATGGTATTAATTATTCTAAGACCAATTTTACATAAATGATTTAATATAAAGACGTATAATAAAGAATAAAAAAAAAAAAATAACTATTATACCATTTATTGAATAATCATAATTGATTTATTTTATAAGAGTTTGTTAATTTTTGTCACACAAGAAATGAAAGAAAACAATTTTTAATTTTAATATTTATTAACTATATCGAAATAATATATACTGCTATATTAGTTGAATATAAATAAAATTAATTTTATGGCTATTATAATTGTTAGTATATGTAATTTTAATAAAAAAGTATAAAATAATGTAAATTCGATTTTTGAATATACATATCGTCGCTCATTAAAATTAAATAATAAATATCAACGAAATTAATAAATTTTATGGGATCTATATATTAAATATTTCAGATATCAATATATGTATAGGAAATAAGAATAAAGTTGGTGATAAAAATGAATAATCATGAGTGATTTTTTTATTTAAAATATTTAACAATGACTAATTTAAGTAATCAATAATGAAAATAATCGAATATAAATAAATAAGAATTTTTATGGAAATTATGTGTTTAGTTTGAAAAAGAAAAAAAAAATATATATATATAATTATATATACATAAATTTATTAAAGTTAAAAGATATTGCTTGAGACATAGGTGAGCAGTCTATCGATAATGGAGTATTAGTATAAATTAGTTTAAGTTATTGATAATCAGTCGAAGCTAACTACAATCGAAACATAACACAAGTGTTACTGCATTCTACCAAGTTGGTAAAAAATTTGTGAATATAAAATAAAACTTTTAGATAAAAGAAAATTTTCTTAGAAACCACACTATAAAAAAAAAAAAAATGAGCAATAAAGAAATTATTATAATCAGCATAGTTTGACTAAAAAATTAATTAATTAAAAAAAATATGAAAAAATTGTTCCTAATAATAAAAGAATACAAATTTTGTTAGTGTTTCAGCTCTAAAAAAAAAAAAAAATTTTAAATTGAAAAGGAATGGTAAAACAAAGTAAAACTCATAAGAGAACTTGTGGGTCTTTAGTTTTACATATGTAAGAAACAGGATTTATATATTTTAGTATTTTAATAATTTGGTAGATAGTATAAAAGTAATTACGGAGAAATAATTAATAAAAATAAATGTATTGATGATAAGTTATTTGATTATTAACAAAAAAAAAAAAAAAAAAAAATCAAATCAAATTAAATTGTAAAATATGACAGAAAATAATGAGTATATTATAAATATAGTATGTTAATTTGCATGTAATAAGTTAAAATAATAAATATAATGATAAGTAATAAAACTATTTTGGATAATGGTTATTACTTGGTTGAGGCAAATCGTCGATAGTAGTGGGCATAAAGTAAGGTAGGCATATACTCCCGTCGTTGACTCGTGAGTATAGAAGATGTTTAATATAGCATACAACTTTAAGAAAATGTTCAATTTAGTACAGTTGAATGTCATGTGCATAATAATTATTGAATATTTTGATTTTACAAAAATTATAAAATAATATTGAGTCAACATTTCATACTCATTTCAAGAGCAGTTGAACTTTGCCATCTATTCGTGAACATTAAAAATAAGTATAGAAAGAAGTAAAAATACCAACAATAGCTAAATAAATAAAAAAATATACTATTATCCATCTTAGAAAATAAGTAAAATTCGAGAAAAAAAAAAAGAAAGTAATGATAAAGTAGTACTCGTTTCAATAATAATAATAATAATAATAATAATAATAATAATAATAATAATAATAATAATAATAATAATAATAATAATAATAATAATAATAATAATAATAATAATAATAATAATAATAATAATAATAATAATAATAATAATAATAATAATAATAATAATAATAATAATAATAATAATAATAATAATAATAATAATAATAATAATAATAATAATAATAAAAATTGAAATATGACAAATTTTAATTGAATTAAGACTTTTAGTACATAAAAGAATTTTTGTTTATTTGAAAAAAAAAAAAAATAAATAGTGTATATAATATACTTAAAAATTTAGTAAAGTCAAAATATTTTATTTGATATAAAGTTTATCAGTTCGGTTTATTGCGAACATTAAGTTATTGCCGTAGCTATAACTGTGCTCAATGCCTAGCTCAAGTACTACCAAGTCATTTGAAGTTTAGTAAACATAGAAATAATAATGGATTTTATTTTTTACTTGGTTATTAATTAATTAATTAATTAATAAAACGTAGAATATAAGAGTTGAAATAAATATGTAAAATTAATAAAAGTGACAGATATATATGTAATTTAATTTTAATTGCGACTTTTTAAGTATGATTTAGTTGTGGACAAATAATATCAACGAAATGTTTTTAATAATTATAAAAATGTATTAGTCTTGAGTTAACTCTCAAGATAAATTCCATAATAAAGAAAAACACAATAAGTAATAAAAATAAAATAACAATAAATATATCATAATTAATTTTTTTGTTTTTATAATGTTTATGTTTTTATTATAATATAATGTATATTGTTATATGTGAATTGAATATAGTTAATATATGTAGAAAAAAAGATATTTGGATAATATAATTGAAAATAAATATAATAGCGACTAGATAAAAAAATAATAAATATATATTATCTTAATTCAATTTTTAATAAAATTTGAATGTTAGTGTAATTTGGTAGTAATGAGGATATTTTGCCATTTAAGAAATACACATATCTTTAATGAAATGATGTTTCAATAATATGAAAATGAATCAAGATACTCATAATATTATTACTTGAAGCATATAGTAATCTGAAATTGGGTATATAGGAAAAATATTATTTTCTTTTCATTTATCAATAAAGTTTTTTTTTGTCAAATTTACGTAATTGAATAAAAATTGAATTAAAATATAAAAATGTTCAAAAAAGTAGTAAAGTATTTAATTCAAAAATATGTATAAAATTTTTTTCATTATGCTTATCTTTAAAGTAATAATGAAAATAAAAATGTTTAAAAAAAGTATTTATCTAAATTAATTTTTGTTGTTTACAGAATATAGCAAATAAATATAATATTATTAGTTTTAATATTTTCCAAACGATTTTTTTGTGATATTTTATATATAAAATAGTATAAATATATCAAACGTATACTAAACTTATAATAAAATTAAAAAAAAAAAAAAATTTATTAAATTTATTTATTTATAATTTTTACAAAATAAATGATAAGAATTAGTTATTTTATATAACTAATAATATTTTTTATTATTATTATAACATATTAAACTATTTTTAAATTAATATATGTTTAATTAAAAAAAAAAGAAAATAATAAACTAAATATTTTTTATCGAAACAATAAAATTATATTAAAAAAAAAAAATAATAATAATAATACTATGTGTACTGAAATAAATAATTTTATATTAGAAA
>OZ024714.1:11067130-11077130 GCA_964016945.1 Microplitis deprimator | reverse complement strand
TACTATATAGATATATATTCACCATTGAGTGAATCGTTTTCTTTAACTTTGTAATTTTGTGGTCGATAAAAAAGAACACTATTTTTAATAGAACTCTGCGGACTGAATTTAACGTCAAGTTAATGACCACATCTGTTAATTTACGCTAACTTGTGATTCATATTGTGCTCATATAATAGTCATAATTTAGACAGCAGCACTTGACGATAAAATAACCTTATGATACAAGTTTTCAAAGAAAAAGTGTCGCCATTAGTGTTATCTTATGCAATATTAAAAATGCATTTACCCTGATAGCCAGACCCTGATAACCAGACATTGCTCTACAAGTGGTTGCAGTGAAACATTTACGGCTAACTTAACGAGAAAGTTTCTGGCAAACCTTGGCTGTATAATACTTTCCTTTAAGTTGGCTTCAGAATACGGCAGTAACTTGAATGTAACTTGCCGTCAATTTGATGAGAAACTTTCAATCAACTTAACGTCATTGTCTGACGTTAATTACTTGTAGTCAAATTAAATAGAAACTTGCAGACAATTTACTGTCAATTTAAAGGTAACTGCTTGCTCTCTAACACTTTCCTTTAAGTTACCTTTAAAATACGGCAGTAGCTTGTAGTTAACTTATGGTTAGGGTGGCTATCAGGGGAGTTGCTCGTCAAAAAGTTGGTATTCATTAGTTGCAACCAACTTGACGAACAACCCTGATGCCACCCTAACCATAAGTTAACTACAAGCTACTGCCGTATTTTAAAGGTAACTTAAAGGAAAGTGTTAGAGAGCAAGCAGTTACCTTTAAGTTGACAGTAAATTGTCTGCAACTTTCTATTCAATTTGACTACAAGTATTAACGTCAGACAATGACGTTTAGTTGATTGAAAGTTTCACTTCAAATTCATGGCAAGTTACATTCAAGCTACTGCCGTATTCTGAAGCCAACTTAAAGAAAAGACCAAGGTTTGCCAGAAACTTTCTCGTTAAGTTAGCCGTAAATGTTTCACTGCAACACTTGCAGAGCAATGTCTGGTTATCAGGGAAGTTGTCGACAACTTTAGCTTTTGTAACTTATAGCTACAGGTTACCATCAACTTTCTATGAAAGTTAGCGCCAGTATGGAGCCGCAACTGGAATACAGGTTTCTGAGAAAATTGAAGGCAACTTTCCATCAACTTATGATTGTCAACTTTTGCCACCAACATTCTCAGAAAGTAACCGTCAACTTTGGAAGTACCAACTTTTGCGGCCAACTTGGCGTCTAATTGCGGCTGTAAGTTTGTCGCCAATTTCTCGCCAACTTTCTGCAGCATTTTGTCATCAAGTTAGCCGCAAAAATTGTTATTTCCATAAATTGACGGAAAGTTGCCTCAAATTTTCTCAGAAAGTTAGCGATCGGTTGCAGCAATAGATTATCGTCAACTTTCTAATAAAGTTGGTAACAACTTGTAGTCTAGTTGGTTGAAACTAATGTACATCATTTTTCTTATCCAAACTTGATGGCAGACTAAAGAAAACTTTGTCTTTACAAATATCTGGGCTATCAGACTCTCTGCAACTAACTAAGCGTTAAATCATTATGCGCTATTTTACGAACGAAATACTATTTTCATGGTAAATTTTTAATTGTAATTAAATTCAACATCACTGATAACGCTGATGTACTATCGTAGAAAAAATGTTATTTAATTTTTATCAATAATTTTTTTTTAAATATTGGTGCTTAAAAAAAGTAGTATGCGCAGAAGCAGTGCAGTAATTACCTCTAATATTGACCAAAGTTATTTCCATATTGAAAGCAAATTTACATTCTAATCTTGTACATCAACTCTTGTAGTCAATCCCGACAATAAATTTATATTAAGTTAAAACATCAATTTTACGTCAATTTATAGTTATTTCTGCTATTACTGGATAGAAGCCTTAAATTTTGCATTTTTTTTTTTTAATTTGCAACCTTAATTCGATAGTTTATTTTATTTTAAATAATTCCTCAAGTAGCATATGCTAATGCAGCTCCTTACAGATAAGATCTGTTTTTGGCAGACATAAATTTTTCTTTTTAGTAATTAATAAGTTCAGAGAGAAAATATTAATTGTCTATCATCAAAAATACTGTAAAAATATAATAAACTATAAATATCTATTGAGCTCATTCTTAATTTCATTTAAATTAATAGATTTATTTAAAATTATTGAAAAGTATTAACGTGATTGAAATAAATAATTCATTGAATCAAATACTATCGTCAATCCGACTGAACAAAATCATTTATTTCATTTAAATATATATTTTTTTATAGTTAACAGATCTTGTTTGAAAAAAAAAAAAATACAATTAATTAATTAATGTAACGGGACCTAAGTCCACCTCCGCCGTCCGGAAGCCTATACCTCGCCCTTTTGGGCAAACTCGCGCTGCGTAATCCCTTCTTTTCTACCATAATATTATAAAGCGAAACATTGAGCAAGCTCAATATTGCCGGATATTATAACTCTTAGGATCAGAGATCCTTTGCGTGTGGGTGCCGAACCAACAGCCACTACGAGTCCGTTCCCATCAAATCCTAGCTTCGGTTTCCCTTAGCCGGCTTGGATAGATTTGCCCATAGTACCAATTTCATGTATGGGTCGATATACCACTTGGTCAAGAGGGGACGTGGTTCCTTCCCTCGCCTTCCTGAGATATGGCGGTATGGCCCAAAAATGGCCCAAAATGGTCCAAAATAGGCCGGGCAAGCAAACACCGGCCTCTACGTGGCTACCACCACAAGTACTGAAAGGGAAACCAACAGGTGTCACTGCCGATCCAGAGGGACATTATTAATATCATTTGAGAAAGAAGGAAAGAGTGGTAATCTCTGAGAGCCCACTCAAGTATCCAAGGGTTCAGGATATACAGGGGTATAAAATACCCCAGAAATATGCTTGTATGTGTGTGCGTGCTCATGTGCGCGTACCTTGGTGTAAGTGTGCCAAGGAGGTGGATCAGGCGTCGTGTCGCTTACTTCGTCTAAGTGACTTGTGACTGTCGGATACTTATCCTTGAGCATACAATTATGGCTAAAGAACAGTCAAAGGGAAGTACAAGAAGTACAAATGTACAAAAGTACATGAATATAAAAAGCTGAACGAATGCTCTCATACCTTAGAGTAGCTCTAAAGCTGGTGGACTGTAGGGCCAAACTGGCTGAGAGCAGAGTGCTCCGACGGAAAAGGTCCGAGAAACTCAGACATCAAACTGTAGTTTAAGGTGTTAACCTCGAGGTCAGGGACTTCGGTTCTCACTCCTTACGGGGCGATGGTTCGGAGAGTCCGGGGCTATGATCACTTATGGTTAAACCCATGAGTGGACGGCTACGCGGGCTGGCAACTTAGCTGATATAGGTTTCAAAGACTGAAGTACAAGCCGGGGTTCCTGAGAGTACAAGTTCATGCTAGATCTTGAGATGTAAAAAGAGTATAAAACTCTTAGAGGGCAAAATAACTCTCCCCAATAAGACCGAGGGGCAAGAGAATTGATACACCGAGGTGTGTGTGTGGGGGTACGTGCGCACGTATAAGTTTGGCAAAACTTTTCAAACCATATATATATATATATATATATATATATATATATATATATATGTTCCTCAAAAAGATGACTTTGATTGGTTATCAAAGTGAAGTGTAGTCCGATCTTGTGGGCCAAGGCGCTACACAAGCCTGAGTGGCTACACATGAATACTACGGGTTGTGGACTCAAAGCAAGTTGCACGGACCTGTGAAAGTATCCATTAAAGGCGAAAAACGCCTCTCAGTCGTCCCAAAATCTCTTCCTTAGAAAGAACAACCTTAGAGTTGAAAGGAGAGACAAGGGTCAGGTAAAGCATTCTACTTCATTACTACCACGCAAATAATTCTGGTGGAAGTGACTTGGGAGAAACAGCGCATGTCTACTTCGGAGGCTCTTAATAGGCCGCCCTTCTCTGAAATTGGACATGTAATAATTTGTACTTGTACAACGCTGTGGACCCTTGTTACGGAAACTACGAGCAGGTAGTAATGTTGTAGAGTGTAGCAGCCTATGTGCAAGTATGTTCTAGTAGGGCAGAACAGAAAGCACATCGACTTGGGTAGGTAGCCCAACGCTGCCAACCCTAAAAGTGATGCCAATCTCGAATCTATGGAAAAACTTGAATGATTGTTGATAATATATAAAAGTGATAAGGCCTGCTCCCTCCGGGGGCGGGCTTTTCACTTTAATCAATTTGAATGATTGTTGATTATATACAAAAAGTGAGAAGTCCGCTCCCTTCTGGGAGGCGGGCTTTTCACTTTAATCGATTTTGAGTATATGTGAATCAATTGTTTTATGGTCCCTGGACCTAAGGCAATTTTTTTTCACTTTAATCGATTTTTTGAATGCAATGATAGTCAAAATGCTATTATATGTCGACAGTGGACTGACACCACCGCAAATAGGCCCAGGCCCTGCAAAAATTTTTGATTATCATAAAATTGCGAAAGCAATACGTATGAAATTTTCGTGCCAAAAAGCGGTTAAGTGTCAGCTCCCAGACAAACCTAACACCTATCCTTCCCCCTCCAAAACACTAATTACGCTTTTTCTCTTTCACAAATGGCAGCAGCAACACTTATACAAACTTTTCTCCATGCAGGTACAACAAAGAGTTTAGCGACTCAAATAGCAAAACAAACAAACATGGCAATTCTTCCTCTTGAAAAATTATCCGCACCAATGGGCCGGCGTTTGGATTGTGCGGGATCGGCCCTCAAGGGGGAGGAGGGTCATGGCAATTATACGCCTCAAGAGACCATGACAGCAGCATCATCAACGACGACCAACACCACGCTCGTTCGAAGGAGTGCCAGAGTGGCAAACCGTGTTGTTATTGCTAATTTGATCGCTAAGCCCCCTAGTACCCCCGCTAATCGTCAGCACGAGAATCGGGTTACGCGGACGCACGCGGGTAAAATCACGCGACCAATTGATTTAGAAAACGCGAAACGGGATACACTTAAAACAGATTCTTTAACATTAGACGGTACAAATTGTTCGCGGGGCACAAGCTGACGTTTGTATCCGGGGTCGAGTAACTTTGCCCACGGTGGGCCCGTAACGGAAGGAAAAACAATAGAAGAAGGGCTCGGTACGCGAAACGAAATTTCACCCCCCCCCCTCCCAAAATCCGACAATAAGAGAAGAAGGAGGAGAAAGAGGTTTTGACGCGGACGGTCTTCGAGTCTTGTAGGTGAACTTGCGAAACGATAAGGCGGGAACACTGGAGACAGGTGCCTTGTGGGAGGAGGAACGTATTGATGTCCTCCTTCTGCAAGAGCCATACGCAGCAGCGGTTAACAAATGTTTCACAATACCTGGTTTTGGCGGCAATACAAAAATTGCTGCCATAACTGGAGAAAGGCCATTTGCGGCCATTTGCTTAATGAATCCAAAATACCAAATGATTCAAATTGCTCAACTAAGTACTTCGCACTGCGTATGCGCTCACATTGAGGGTCCAGGCACTTCTCTCTACGTGGTATCGTCATACTTCCAGTGTCGTGACAACATAGAAACTCACATCACGCAACTAGGAAAGGTAGCTCAGGCACTAAGGGGAAAAAAGGGTATTATTTGGGATGGACGCGAATGCCAGATCTATTAAATGGGGCCCAGAAACAAATGAAAAGGGAGAGAAACTAGAGGATTTTATTGACGATTATGGGTTGGAGATTTTAAACATTAAAAGGAAAAGACCAACTTACTCATCAACCACAGGGGAATCATACATAGACGTTACCCTAGCTACCCCAAAACTTGCACGGTACGTACAAAACTGGTCCATCAAACGCGAGTGGGTGCAAAGTACTGACCACTATGCGATCGAAATGAGCCTAGGAATTCCAAAAGAACGGGAGGGTCTCGACGGGGCGGATCCCAAGAGGTTCAACCTTGCGTTGGCTGACTGGGAAAAGTTCCACGAGAAACTACCGGAACTCGCAAGAGAGAATCTTGAAGGCCTAGCACTGGAAACGGTCGAGGACGTGGAAAAGTATGCCGATGCACTCACTAAAACCATAATAGAGTCATGTAAATTTGCTATCCCAAGGAAGAAACTGCACAAGAAATCATACCCGTGGTGGACCAGAGATCTAACAAAAGAAAAGAGAGAAGTGTATAAAGCCAGAAGAAGATACCAGAGAGAGGAGGAGAAAGACAGGAAGACAGAATTTAAATGGACATACTTGACGCTTTGCAAAACATACTCAAAACACGTTAAAAGACAGAGAGAAAACAGCTGGCGAGAGTTTGTCACGTCGAACGGTAACAAGGAGCACTGGGGCATCGTTTACAAACTCCAGGCAGATAAACACCGAGTTAACAGAGTGCTCACCACACTCCGGCGTGACGGACGATCCACAGAAAGTTTCAAGGACACAGCTAGCTGCTTTCTCAACACACACATTGTTGACGACAAACCAGAGGAAGAAACGGAGGAGCAGAAAGTAACCCGAGTAAATTCACAGACACCACTAGACACCGCGAACTCCGACTTATTCACCCCGCGCGAACTATACAGAATTTTAAAGACCCTTAAAAACAAAAAAGCACCCGGACCAGACTTAGTTGAAAATGAGGTAGTCAAAAGGGCGGCAGTAATCTTATCAGGGGAGTTTTTAGATTTATATAATAGATGCTTAGAATTAGGAGTTTTCCCAACCGCATGGAAAGAGGGTGGGATTATCATGCTCCTTAAGAGCAGTGACAAAGACGCGAGTGACCCTAAATCATATAGACCAATTTGCTTACTATCGGTAATCGGGAAGGTATTTGAGAGGCTGATTAAGTCGAGACTCACCACCACAGTCTTAGCTGGGGATAATATCTCCAGTCAACAGTTTGGCTTTATGGCCAAAAGATCGACTGAAGATGCAATCGTTGAGATGCGCCGCTTGCTAGATTCGACAACAGAGAATCTGGCAATCGGACTTCTCTTCGATATTTCTGGCGCCTTTGACAACGTGTGGTGGCCACGAGTACTCGAGGGTTTGAAGAAGCGGGAATGCCCCAAAAATGTTTACAGGGTGGTTCAAAGTTACTTTGAGGATAGGACAGTCTCACTGTCATGGGGATTCGGGAAAGAATACAAAAAGCCAACAAGGGGATGTCCACAGGGATCAGTTTTGGGGCCTTTATTTTGGAACATTATGTTCGATGATTTACTCAAAGAATTAGAGTCAACAGAACACGGGAGTAAATTTTTAGCATATGCTGACGACCTCCTCGTCATCATAGAAGGCACTTCACGTGCGGACATTGAAAGAAAAGGGCAAGGGACGGTAGACTCGATACTGGAATGGCGTCGTTCCGCGAAACTCACACTGTCGGAGTCTAAGACTGAAGCTATATTCCTCAAAAGAGATTACACCCGACGCGGTCCACGCAAGGACAAAGGTCCGTACCCCTATGAAGCGAAAAGCCAGAAAAAGCCCAAGTATGATTCAAAGCCACCGAAAATCGTTATAGGTAATTCAAAAATAGCATTCAAAAAGAGCGTTAGATACTTGGGGGTACACTTCGACCAGGACCTCAAATCAACAACACACATAAAAATAAGGCGCGCGAAACTAGACAAAACTTTTGGTCGTCTACGCCGTCTCGCACGGACTGAATAGGGACTGCGCTTTCCGGCTATGTCCACTATCTACAGGGGCTACTTCCTGCCTATTGTCACTTATGCGGCAGCAAGTTGGAGTGACCTATATGGAGTGGAGGATTGGAAGGCTCTTAAGGCCCTGCAGCGGCGAGCCCTGATTACGATGACGTCTTCATACAAGACGGCATCGTATGAGGGGCTTTGTGTAGTTGCAGGGGCAGTGCCCATTGAGCTTGTGATTGACAAACGTTGCGCCCATTATAATCTTCGCACTGGTAAACAGGCAACCCTTGGAACCGTGACCGTGCAGCCAGATGACGAAGAAGGCATTGTCTCCCTTAAGAAAGAAACCATTCGCAGATGGCAAGAACAGTGGTCCACAACGGACAAAGGACGTATGACATTCAACTTCTTTCCCGACGTTACTGAACGTCTAGCAAACAAACACATCAGCCCTAATTTCTGGCTTACCCAGATTTTCACCGGTCACGGCTGCTTTAAAGACAGACTCTTCCAGTACGGACTCGCAAAAGATAGAAATGCCCCCAATGCAACAGAAGGTGGGACACCGTTCAGCACTTACTGCTAAAATGCACCGAGTTCGAGCCTCAACGTGAGGTGCTCCAGAGCTTAGAAGGGTGGGTCGCGGAGTGGCCACAAATCGGGTGGGTTCTTGCCACATCCCCAAACTCCTTTAAAATTTTTAATGGTTTCAGCAAAGATTGTCTCCACCACAAGCTCAGCAGCCAATTCAGTCACAAGTCACTTAGACGAAGTAAGCGACACGACGCCTGATCCACCTCCTTGGCACACTTACACCAAGGTACGCGCACATGAGCACGCACACACATACAAGCATATTTCTGGGGTATTTTATACCCCTGTATATCCTGAACCCTTGGATACTTGAGTGGGCTCTCAGAGATTACCACTCTTTCCTTCTTTCTCAAATGATATTAATAATGTCCCTCTGGATCGGCAGTGACACCTGTTGGTTTCCCTTTCAGTACTTGTGGTGGTAGCCACGTAGAGGCCGGTGTTTGCTTGCCCGGCCTATTTTGGACCATTTTGGGCCATTTTTGGGCCATACCGCCATATCTCAGGAAGGCGAGGGAAGGAACCACGTCCCCTCTTGACCAAGTGGTATATCGACCCATACATGAAATTGGTACTATGGGCAAATCTATCCAAGCCGGCTAAGGGAAACCGAAGCTAGGATTTGATGGGAACGGACTCGTAGTGGCTGTTGGTTCGGCACCCACACGCAAAGGATCTCTGATCCTAAGAGTTATAATATCCGGCAATATTGAGCTTGCTCAATGTTTCGCTTTATAATATTATGGTAGAAAAGAAGGGATTACGCAGCGCGAGTTTGCCCAAAAGGGCGAGGTATAGGCTTCCGGACGGCGGAGGTGGACTTAGGTCCCGTTACATTAATTAATTAATTGTATTTTTTTTTTTTTCAAACAAGATCTGTTAACTATAAAAAAATATATATTTAAATGAAATAAATGATTTTGTTCAGTCGGATTGACGATAGTATTTGATTCAATGAATTATTTATTTCAATCACGTTAATACTTTTCAATAATTTTAAATAAATCTATTAATTTAAATGAAATTAAGAATGAGCTCAATAGATATTTATAGTTTATTATATTTTTACAGTATTTTTGATGATAGACAATTAATATTTTCTCTCTGAACTTATTAATTACTAAAAAGAAAAATTTATGTCTGCCAAAAACAGATCTTATCTGTAAGGAGCTGCATTAGCATATGCTACTTGAGGAATTATTTAAAATAAAATAAACTATCGAATTAAGGTTGCAAATTAAAAAAAAAAAATGCAAAATTTAAGGCTTCTATCCAGTAATAGCAGAAATAACTATAAATTGACGTAAAATTGATGTTTTAACTTAATATAAATTTATTGTCGGGATTGACTACAAGAGTTGATGTACAAGATTAGAATGTAAATTTGCTTTCAATATGGAAATAACTTTGGTCAATATTAGAGGTAATTACTGCACTGCTTCTGCGCATACTACTTTTTTTAAGCACCAATATTTAAAAAAAAATTATTGATAAAAATTAAATAACATTTTTTCTACGATAGTACATCAGCGTTATCAGTGATGTTGAATTTAATTACAATTAAAAATTTACCATGAAAATAGTATTTCGTTCGTAAAATAGCGCATAATGATTTAACGCTTAGTTAGTTGCAGAGAGTCTGATAGCCCAGATATTTGTAAAGACAAAGTTTTCTTTAGTCTGCCATCAAGTTTGGATAAGAAAAATGATGTACATTAGTTTCAACCAACTAGACTACAAGTTGTTAC
>OZ024714.1:10954630-11057130 GCA_964016945.1 Microplitis deprimator | reverse complement strand
AAGTCGATACTCAGTTTCATATTTGTAAACTTTTTTAAGTCATACATAATATTATATAAACGCCGTAGCGATTTACCACATAAAGAGTCATTCAGTCATAGACATCGACCCGTGGTACTGATGCGTTGATATTGTATATCTTGCTGTAGCCAGTATCCGCAAGCGCTTACTCGAACCGCTTCAACTGACTACTCTTTCATACTAGTACGAGCCGGCGTCTAAAAGGATTGCAGGCGCGCGCTAACTGCCAGCCGCGTCAGCGCCGGCGGATACAACGGTATCTCTCTGCATCTAAATTACATGTTGCTACTTGAACTATTTTTCTAATATAAAATTATTTATTTCAGTACACATAGTATTATTATTATTATTTTTTTTTTTTAATATAATTTTATTGTTTCGATAAAAAATATTTAGTTTATTATTTTCTTTTTTTTTTAATTAAACATATATTAATTTAAAAATAGTTTAATATGTTATAATAATAATAAAAAATATTATTAGTTATATAAAATAACTAATTCTTATCATTTATTTTGTAAAAATTATAAATAAATAAATTTAATAAATTTTTTTTTTTTTTTAATTTTATTATAAGTTTAGTATACGTTTGATATATTTATACTATTTTATATATAAAATATCACAAAAAAATCGTTTGGAAAATATTAAAACTAATAATATTATATTTATTTGCTATATTCTGTAAACAACAAAAATTAATTTAGATAAATACTTTTTTTAAACATTTTTATTTTCATTATTACTTTAAAGATAAGCATAATGAAAAAAATTTTATACATATTTTTGAATTAAATACTTTACTACTTTTTTGAACATTTTTATATTTTAATTCAATTTTTATTCAATTACGTAAATTTGACAAAAAAAAACTTTATTGATAAATGAAAAGAAAATAATATTTTTCCTATATACCCAATTTCAGATTACTATATGCTTCAAGTAATAATATTATGAGTATCTTGATTCATTTTCATATTATTGAAACATCATTTCATTAAAGATATGTGTATTTCTTAAATGGCAAAATATCCTCATTACTACCAAATTACACTAACATTCAAATTTTATTAAAAATTGAATTAAGATAATATATATTTATTATTTTTTTATCTAGTCGCTATTATATTTATTTTCAATTATATTATCCAAATATCTTTTTTTCTACATATATTAACTATATTCAATTCACATATAACAATATACATTATATTATAATAAAAACATAAACATTATAAAAACAAAAAAATTAATTATGATATATTTATTGTTATTTTATTTTTATTACTTATTGTGTTTTTCTTTATTATGGAATTTATCTTGAGAGTTAACTCAAGACTAATACATTTTTATAATTATTAAAAACATTTCGTTGATATTATTTGTCCACAACTAAATCATACTTAAAAAGTCGCAATTAAAATTAAATTACATATATATCTGTCACTTTTATTAATTTTACATATTTATTTCAACTCTTATATTCTACGTTTTATTAATTAATTAATTAATTAATAACCAAGTAAAAAATAAAATCCATTATTATTTCTATGTTTACTAAACTTCAAATGACTTGGTAGTACTTGAGCTAGGCATTGAGCACAGTTATAGCTACGGCAATAACTTAATGTTCGCAATAAACCGAACTGATAAACTTTATATCAAATAAAATATTTTGACTTTACTAAATTTTTAAGTATATTATATACACTATTTATTTTTTTTTTTTTTCAAATAAACAAAAATTCTTTTATGTACTAAAAGTCTTAATTCAATTAAAATTTGTCATATTTCAATTTTTATTATTATTATTATTATTATTATTATTATTATTATTATTATTATTATTATTATTATTATTATTATTATTATTATTATTATTATTATTATTATTATTATTATTATTATTATTATTATTATTATTATTATTATTATTATTATTATTATTATTATTATTATTATTATTATTATTATTATTATTATTATTATTATTATTATTATTATTATTATTATTATTATTATTATTATTATTATTATTATTATTATTATTATTATTATTATTATTATTATTATTATTATTATTATTATTATTATTATTATTATTATTATTATTATTATTATTATTATTATTATTATTATTATTATTATTATTATTATTATTATTATTATTATTATTATTGAAACGAGTACTACTTTATCATTACTTTCTTTTTTTTTTTCTCGAATTTTACTTATTTTCTAAGATGGATAATAGTATATTTTTTTATTTATTTAGCTATTGTTGGTATTTTTACTTCTTTCTATACTTATTTTTAATGTTCACGAATAGATGGCAAAGTTCAACTGCTCTTGAAATGAGTATGAAATGTTGACTCAATATTATTTTATAATTTTTGTAAAATCAAAATATTCAATAATTATTATGCACATGACATTCAACTGTACTAAATTGAACATTTTCTTAAAGTTGTATGCTATATTAAACATCTTCTATACTCACGAGTCAACGACGGGAGTATATGCCTACCTTACTTTATGCCCACTACTATCGACGATTTGCCTCAACCAAGTAATAACCATTATCCAAAATAGTTTTATTACTTATCATTATATTTATTATTTTAACTTATTACATGCAAATTAACATACTATATTTATAATATACTCATTATTTTCTGTCATATTTTACAATTTAATTTGATTTGATTTTTTTTTTTTTTTTTTTTTGTTAATAATCAAATAACTTATCATCAATACATTTATTTTTATTAATTATTTCTCCGTAATTACTTTTATACTATCTACCAAATTATTAAAATACTAAAATATATAAATCCTGTTTCTTACATATGTAAAACTAAAGACCCACAAGTTCTCTTATGAGTTTTACTTTGTTTTACCATTCCTTTTCAATTTAAAATTTTTTTTTTTTTTTAGAGCTGAAACACTAACAAAATTTGTATTCTTTTATTATTAGGAACAATTTTTTCATATTTTTTTTAATTAATTAATTTTTTAGTCAAACTATGCTGATTATAATAATTTCTTTATTGCTCATTTTTTTTTTTTTTATAGTGTGGTTTCTAAGAAAATTTTCTTTTATCTAAAAGTTTTATTTTATATTCACAAATTTTTTACCAACTTGGTAGAATGCAGTAACACTTGTGTTATGTTTCGATTGTAGTTAGCTTCGACTGATTATCAATAACTTAAACTAATTTATACTAATACTCCATTATCGATAGACTGCTCACCTATGTCTCAAGCAATATCTTTTAACTTTAATAAATTTATGTATATATAATTATATATATATATTTTTTTTTTCTTTTTCAAACTAAACACATAATTTCCATAAAAATTCTTATTTATTTATATTCGATTATTTTCATTATTGATTACTTAAATTAGTCATTGTTAAATATTTTAAATAAAAAAATCACTCATGATTATTCATTTTTATCACCAACTTTATTCTTATTTCCTATACATATATTGATATCTGAAATATTTAATATATAGATCCCATAAAATTTATTAATTTCGTTGATATTTATTATTTAATTTTAATGAGCGACGATATGTATATTCAAAAATCGAATTTACATTATTTTATACTTTTTTATTAAAATTACATATACTAACAATTATAATAGCCATAAAATTAATTTTATTTATATTCAACTAATATAGCAGTATATATTATTTCGATATAGTTAATAAATATTAAAATTAAAAATTGTTTTCTTTCATTTCTTGTGTGACAAAAATTAACAAACTCTTATAAAATAAATCAATTATGATTATTCAATAAATGGTATAATAGTTATTTTTTTTTTTTTTATTCTTTATTATACGTCTTTATATTAAATCATTTATGTAAAATTGGTCTTAGAATAATTAATACCATTAAATTTATCCTCAAATCTTCTTGTAAAATTATTATTTATTTGTTACATCGATCATCGGGCGATTTTCATTCTTGACAATATCTAAAAAATACAACAATTTAAATTAAATTGGAAAAAATTAATTTTCATGCAACAATTATATTTGAAATAAATAATTATCTAACTAAATAATATGACTCATTTATTCTATTTCAATTCAAGGGACGACAAAAAACATCGTGATTTTAATTCTACTAAGTGCTAATATTGTCATTTCTGAAGTTGAAAAGTTTCTAAATTTATATCCAACTATTATCAGATCGTTTATTTCGAAATTTTATATTTTTTTCAATACTACCAATATTCATTAACTTGTAAATTACTTGGTACTTCACAGTAGTACTTGTGAACTCATTTCTTACCGATAAATTAAATATCATTTTTTTTTTTTTTTTTTTTTTTTTTTTTCTTCTTCATTTCCACACTTAATAGATAAAACTCATTTTCTTATTATATATTTAATAAAAGTTTTCATGCACAAAAAAATATAATGTAAATACAAATAAATAAATTATTGTCTTCATTTTTATCCTTTATAAATATACTTGTATCTGAAAATTTTACCTACATGCTTCAAAATAATCATTAATTTCGTTATTCTTAATATCAAACTCTAAAAAATCATAAAACATATATTTATAATTATTTTATATCAATTTTCATCTTTTTAATGTTTAATATATTTATATTACTATCAATTACATTTATGTTTTTATAAACATCTTTTATCTCCGCGCGTCAACGGCGGAAGCAAGACTACTATACTCAACATTACTAACGCTTTGCCTCGACTAATTGATACATGCAGCCTAATTTTTTTTTTCTTTATAATATATTTTTTACATAAATAAATAATATATTCCCATTGTTTTTAATCACATTCTACAATTTTTTTTTTTTTTTTTTTATTCAGTTGTACAATTATATATTAATTATTTATATCGTATTACTTGCGTTTTTTAAAAGTAAAACATACAGATCATTACATTATTTGTTTAGATGTGTTTATATGTCTATTTGATGGTATACATTATCTGGTGGTAGTTGTGCTAAGATCTCACAACTTGTTATTAGGACGTGTTGGTTAAACAAGCCTTCGTGAAACATCTACACGTGATGCACAAATCTTATCACTCTACTATGGCAGTTAAAACACGTTGAGTTATAAAGTTTTTGTAATAAGAAACCCATCACAAAATTCCATATCGAAGTCCTAAATAGATTTATGCCCAATATCAATATATCTGTAAAAATTCGATAAAAATATATCACATTAGTTATTATTTATTTTTTTTTTCTATTAAAATTACATTTACATTTATAATACCTTAATATTTTGACAACTATACTGCTAATATTATTTATATTTTTCAACTGCATACAATTATTAGAACAATTGTCACGTCTGCTAAATTCAAAAAAAATTTTTTTTTTCTTCCCAAATAATTTCAAAAGATTAGTCGTCCAGTATCCAACACTAAAATAATTTTTAATAAACTAAATAAACAATACCTTTAAATACATTGGTATTTTTAAACTCTTCGAGCTCGAGAAAAGTTACGTTTTGTATATTAATCTCTGACAATTGAAAATAATCCATAAGGATCGTTTTTTTAAGTTTCACTCATCATTGTGCTTGCTAAATTCGATGGCTTTTAAACAGAAACTGATAGAAATAATCAAGATGGAGAGTTACATAAACTTTGAATTAAACCAGCGAGTTAATTTATGAAACACCCCGAAATTTTTTGAAATTTCGGATAAATATATTATTTAAATTAACGAAACGGTTGCAATAATTCATGTATTATTATAATTATTATTTTTCTAATTTTAAGAATTAATTAACCGATTTTGATGTTTGGGGCGGCATTCAATGCAGTTATTCAGCCTTTAGCGCTCAAACATTATCAAAATCAATCAGTTTTGTAATTTTTGAGTTTATTAGAAAAAAACACTTCTTTGAAACTATTTCAACAACAATATCTCTTGAACAATTAATCCGATTTTGATGGTTGAGGTAGCATTTGACGCTACTTATATAGCTTTAGGGCTGGGCAGATTTTGAAATCCATCAAGTATACTAAAGATATGTATATACATATATATATATATATATATATATATATATATATATATATATATATATATATATATATATAATAGGGTGGTTGTTAGAAATTAAATTTTTTCAGACGCCCCATAAAAAGCTTCTTTTTAGTGAAAAAATATGTGAGGAATGTGGTTTGTTCGTTTTAAGTAAAAAGAAAACGTGCCGCAGGACGATAAAAGTTTATTTTTCTATGCAATCGCGTTTTTTTTTAAATATCTTATGAAATATGCAGATTAAAGAAAAAAATTATAGATACAATTTTGTAGGAAATTAAATTCTTGATAAAAAAGGTGATATTCATTTTTTTTATAAAATGTGTATTTATGAAGATTTTTTGAAAAATCTTTTTTTTTATCTTATCAATTGAGCGTTTGAAGGATTACAAATTTTGAAAATAACATTTTTCTAAGTATATAGAAACTATAACGAGCATTAAGGATTGATATGTAATGAGTTACGAAGTTGTCTATATTTAAAGAAAAACGTTATTTTTGACATTCGTTATCCTCAAAATCCTAAATTGATAAGATCTAAAAAAAGATTTTTTAAAATATCTTCATAAATACACATTTTATAAAAAAAATAAATATAACCTTTTTTGTTAAGAATTTAATTTCCTACAAAATTTTTAACTTGTTAATACCTTAGATTGCATTGGTGTTTTCAAACTTGAAAACAGGTACGTTTTATATTGAACTTGAAGAATTCAAGACATCGAAAATAATTCATAAACAAACTTTTTTAAAATTTCTACTTACAATTATGTTCAATGAAATCAATGTAGAGTAAGAGTACCAGTACCTAGCCCCAAACCAGTAGCCAGTTACCTCATGTTAAATTCTATCTATATATATTTTGAGCCAATGTTAAAGTATATAGGAACGGCTGGCTACTGGTTACGGGCTGGGTACTGGTGCTCTTACCCTACATATGGCGGGAACAAAATTTTTCTTATAATCTCTTAATAAAATAGATAATAATAAAAATGATTATTATTATTATGATATTAAGAGAAAGTAATAATTTTAAACTTATTATACGTGACTAGAAATGGAGCTGCTAACTTCACGTGATGAAAATATCAACAATAAAATACCCCAAATGAATGTTATGTTATGTTGAATATATTATTACGCTCCGAAATAAAAATGGCCAAGATCGAAAAAGACGATTTATTGTCTCGTTTAAATTACATCAATGAGCATAAAAAAATTTTGATAATAAGGTAAAAGCCCCTATACCCGCTCAGTACCATTAGTCGCTCACTTTAACTATTTAATGCGTTGTTTATAATTTTTGTAAAAAAAAAATTTTAACTAAAAAGATAATTATTGATAAATAATTATTTGTGAATCTAAATATATTAAAATATGATGTATCAAATTATTTTATAATAGATTATATATTCAAATGAAGTGACAGTTTTCAAAATCGCGCTCAGCCGGGCATTTTAATTGACATTCATTCATTAGATTAAATTTACGTTACGTCAAATTTTTTAAGAAGCTTTTACCTTAATACATTAGTTTTAAATGTTTTTTTTTTTTTTTTTTTTTTTTTTTTTTTTTTTTTTTTTTTTTTTTTTTTTTTTTTTTTTTTTTTTTTTTTTTTTTACTTGAATAAGGTAATAAATTTTATTTATTTAGTTACTTACTTATATTTATATGCATTGTTGATCATTTTTTTGTCAATATTTAATTTATTAATTAAAAAAAAAAAAAATTGAATGTTTATTACTTATAGTATCATCAAATTATGCTTGTATAGCGAAAAAATCAAATATAAATATTTTTATTTTTATTTTAAATTTTGGCTCTATTAATAAAATTATGTTTCACGATAAAACTAAATTATAAGTAATTACCAAATGAGTCATCTGTAAAACTTGTCAATTGAAATAACTTTTATAAGACGTGACAAATATGTTGTCTATAAGTCAACAACATAACATTCAACCGCTTTTATAATCTAATAAAATTTGCCATTTTTTCAATTTTAGTCGCAAAGTTAAAACAAAAAAAAAAATTCTACAACTCTAGGAGCAAAATCTATGTCTTATTTATTTCAAAAAAGTTTGTTGTGAGATAAAATAAAATTTATTATACCTTTTTTTAAACTCCCTTTATGACATCTTGTAGATATCTCTGTGCTACTTGGGTCCATTTGCAGTGAAATCTTTAATTTTCGTACTCGCTAACTTTAAATTCTCCCCATTTCTTGTAAAAAAGTAGGAAAACTGTCGGTCTAAAGACCTTAGTTCTCGAATTTAGAGAGATTCCAATATTCTATTACGTCAGATAAAATTTCTATTAAAATCAAAATTCCCGCTTAAATTCGACTGGCGGAAATAAAATGAATTAAAACAACATGTTGTTAGCTTGTTGGCGCCACGTGTGACTGTTCTTCCTTTCCTTAAAAAGCTAAAATACACATAGCATATACATTAACCCGAATAAATTTTCATGTGTCAGTTGTTCAGTTCCACGCTTATGCTTATGCGTGACAGTAGTTTGTTTAACGTACTGTATATTCAATAGTTTTTATTTATTGTGCCGGCTGTTTCTGTCTAATTATTGTTTTTTATTATAAAATATTATTTAATAATTAATACTTAACAATGGTAACAATAAAAGCACGTAAAAGTTCAAATAAAAATCCACCAATTTTAAGTCATGAATTTATCATTCAAAATCATGCTGACATCGTGTCATGTGTGGCTATGGTCTTCGTTATTGGTCTTATGGTTCAGGTCAGTTTCATGCCCTACTTACTTTTTACACTTTTCTTTTATCATATGAAATTTTTTTTATTAATCTAAAGTATATCAGCAATTATACAGTTTTAATTTTATTTATTGTCACTTTTTTGTAGAGTTATTCAAACATGAACATTTCTTACGTTTCGCCATATGTTACAGTTGACAGATTAAATTCATTAAATTAATGTCCATAATTAGTTGATTATCTTCATAATATATAATAATCAATAAATTATAATTAGTTACTAAAGTTTATTATTATTTTTTCTACAGATAACTTCACCATGGGCTTACATATTTATTGCACTCCAACACAATGTTTCGATGACAGAAGAAGTAGATGCTCCTTGGCAGCCAATTAAATTTACAACTGGTTGGAAAGATGCTTGTGCTGTATTTTTTTATTTCCTTATTACAATTGTTATGCATGCTGTTGTTCAAGAATATATTTTGGATGTAAGTATTATTAATTACATTACAAAAAAAAAAAAATGTTTATTTTTGGTTTCTCATTTACACTAAGAGAAAAAATAATTATCATTCAAAAATGACGTTTTAGACCCAAGAAATAAATTTATTGAAAATATGCAATCGTTTTTTTTTTTTTTTTAAGAAATCAAATCGTCTTTGTAACGATTATTTAAAAAAAAAATTACTTATTGCGAAATAAAATATTTTTTAAATAAATTGTCAAATTCTTTTATCAAAATTTTAAATGTTTGTTGACAAAAAACTTTTTATGAATTTCCATATTTTATTGGTTTTATTTTGTAGTAATTCTTTTTTTAAAAGAAATATTCTCAGTCAAAGTATAAATTTATTGGAAATTTTCAATAAATTTTCTTGGTTCAAAAATGTAGTTTTTTGATAAAAGTAATTTTTTCTTTCAGCGTAACATAGATAAGGAAATATTTTATTTAAAATTATAATCTAACAATATTTGACTTAACAAATAAGTTTATATTCTATTATGATATCTTTTATTTGTTCGGTAATGTATAAGTTTTTACAGCAAAACATTCAAAATAATATCATGTTTCGGTTTACTACAGACGTACTGACCTCTGAGTTATAAACTACTTTTCAATGTATTATATTTTTGTGAGCCACAGTTACAAAAATACAATTCCGGATATTAATAAAATAATTAATTTAATTTCTTCAAGGTTATTCAATTTTTAATAAATTTCATAGAAAATTAACTATCGCATTTATTCCGATGGCAAAATTAAAAAAAAATTTGTCATATATCTTAATTTGAAAAAATAGAAAATATAATGCGCTCTGTCATTACGACAGCACTCACAATTCTAATCAGTTCCTCAATAATATTGTGTCGACTTTTGAAAATTACAATTAAAAATTTTTAAAATAAAGTTTAAACTACAATTCTACTTCCGCGTTTTGTTTTCATAACTTTCTAATGAAATGACTAAAATTAAATTTTAAAAAATGTTACAGCTAATTAAATAATTTTATTTTTTTATTTTTATTCCATGATAATTTTTACCGTTTTATGGGAATTCAAAATTTTTTAAATCAATTTTTAGAAATCTAGCATTTATTCTAGCTACCAAATTACATTTTTATTTGAATATATGTTGTGATATTTTTGTAAAAAATAACTTTTATAACACGTGTCATAAATATTTTATGTTTAAGTTACGATTTTTAAAATTCAAATCTTAAATTTTCCTACAGACATTTAATTTTAATATTTATCCTATAATTAGTTACGTTTTAATTATAAATTAAAGTTACTATTTAGAATGATAGAGTTTACTGATCACTTTATTATATCACTTGTCGTTTCTCAATTTATATAAGTAATTTTTTCCATGTATTAATACTTATAAAGTTAAACAACATCTGGCTTATTAATTGGACATGTGATAATTTAAATAACTGAAAATAATAAATTATTAACAGACTAAATGTAATGATTTTATAACTGGTGTTTTAATAAAATCAATAACAGATATAAAATGTCATTGAACTTTGAATTTAAAAGCAATATCGATAACAGGATTACGTCGTCTACTTGACGTAAAATCATTCATACTAAATTAATCACAATATTAATTATTTATAATAAACTATTACATCTAAACCCGTGTTACATTTAAACATAATATTTTTTTTTTTTATATCATTGTAGAAATTCATTGATTTATTTTTATGAGGTAATCATAAATAGGGTAACGAGACCACTGGCGGGAAGCTAAAGGAATTTTGAAGTTTTAGTAAAAAACTGATTTCTAAAACAGTGACTCATTAAATTTAAAAAAATTTTAGTAGGTGTAAAAAAATATTAGACATTTGAAAAAAAACTTTAATTATTTAATTTTTACTTTTTCTACACACTCGAGAATGAACACTCATCCGCTCCAAACCACATAGTCTTGCTAAGTCCGTCTTGATAAAAAAAAAAAATAGTAACGAGGAAAAAATAAAATTTTAGAAAAATCATGAAATTCCAGTAGTAGAACAATTAAGCCAGTATATAATAAATAATTTTTATGTGAATTTAAATATATAAAATTTGTAAAAAGAAAAAAAATTATAATTGTACTTCTCATTGTTTTTTTTTTTTTTTTTTTCGTTTAAAATGAATAATTATTGACTCGCTGTTGAAGGATGTACCGCTATTAGTCCCGTTACCCTATTTTGAATTTCAAAATAATAATATTAATAATAGTAACAATATTAATAATAATAAATTAATTATTTACAGAAAATTTCAAAAAAATTACATCTCAGCAAAATAAAACTATCCAAGTTCAATGTATCAAGTCAGTTATTGGTATTTTATGTATTATCTGCAGTATGGGGTATCGATATCATAATGAGAGACAACTTGGTGCTGGAATTCCCATCACTTTGGCAATCATATCCATTGCCAATGTCATTTTTATTGAAACTTTTCTTCATAGTACAAATGGCTTACTGGTTACATACTTATCCTGAACTATATTTCCAACGCACTAAACGTGAAGAAATTCCATCTCGAATTGTTCATGCCACTATTGGTTTATTTTTCACACTTGCTGGTTACATTTTCAAGTACGTTTCCAATAAATTATATATCTTGACTTACTTAGATTAGTAAATATCAATAACTGATATTTCAATAATATCAATAAAAACAAATATATAACATTAATTTTTATCAATTAAATAACTAACTACTATTGAAAAATATTAAGGCTCGGCCGTACCTAACGAAATCTCGAATTTAAGAATTATAATTACGTTTTGAATATTTATGGGACACGAATGATGAAAATCTTCCAAGGAAGTTCGCTTTCTGCTTTTTGTCGGAAGCTAAGAAAATCGCTGTTATGATAATTATTAAATAAATAATTAGAATTCTTAAATTCGAGATTTCGTTTGGTGCGACCCAGTCCTGACAACTAATATAATTTTAAAAAATTATTTATTTCAGTTTCCAACATATAACTGTTATTCTACTCGTTATTCATTATATTGGAGACGCACTTCAACATACTGCACGTTGGGTTCATATTGTTTATCGTAAAGAATCAAGAACTCGTCGTAAGCATATTAATTATTTTTAAATTGTTAAATAATTAATTAAAAAAGTAATAATTATTTATTTTAATTTTTTTTCAGTTACATTTACAATTGCAAATTACGTATACATCATAACCAGGTTCATTACATTGGCTGTTGCTGGTCTTTTCTACGTATATGGATTAAGTCAAACTGATTCTTTATTGGATTATAAAACTGGTCACTTTAATATTTCAGCAATTCGTTTCTCTGCATTTGGTCTTGTGGCTTTGTTCCAAGCCTATCTTCTTTATGAATTTGTAAAACGTCAGAGACAGCGTGCAAGTGAAACTAGTGCACCTGCTGTACATTCTAAGACGAAACCTAAACAACAAAAATTAAAAAAAAAAGATGGTAAATTATTCATTTTATTTTTCTTTTTTTAAATAATAAAAACACAAAAAAAAATCATACTCTAATTATTTTCAAAAATTTTTGAACATGGGTTTGAAAAATTTGAAATTTACATATATTTTTTTTCATATTTTATAAAATTTTTTAAAAAATGGAGTCAGATTTTTTAATAAGTCATTACTATCACAATATTAATATTTTTTTGTATTCAAAAGGTAAAAAAGCAGCAGCTTCAGAAGATGATGATCTCCCAGAAGTAGACCAAGAAACAAAAAAAAATCTAAGATCTCGATCAGCGACAAAAGCTAAATAATAAATTAATTTTTAAAATAATATATTATTGATTAAGGCTGATTATCAAGTGGCTTCCGGTTGCTGTAATTAAACACTCTTAAATTATAAAAAACAGATCATTTTATAGATTATGAATTTTATAAATTTTAATAATTATTTTAAAAATTAATATATTTATTTTAAACAAAAAATACAATTGCTCACAATGTCGAATGACGATTTTACAATTTGTTTAAATTGAAATATTTGTAAAAACTGTGAAATCATAAGCAGTATTTTTTTTTTCTTTTTTACTTTAATCTCTAAATTACACATCGTAAAAACTTTCCAATATTTTAATACTTCTTCATAAATTTATTATAAAAATTAAAACCTAATGAATTTTAAGTGCAAAAATTTTATATAAATGAAATACATTTTTCCATTGACTATTGTGCATATGTAAATTTTAAAAACAACAAATAATATTTCAATTTTTATCCAACTCACGCATGTCTAATATTAAATTATCTGAATTATTATCAATAATAGTTGAGCTGGTGTTGTAATATTTAAATAAAATTTAATTATTTTTTGAAATTTGTTTCGTGTATTTTATATCATGACCAAATTAAAGTTAAAAAATCTAAAAAACGGTTGACCCTGCGGGCCAACCCCGAAACTTTCCGCTGTTTTCGAGTTTCTTGTCGTCGATACATGTTCGAGCTCTTTGAGCTTGACAATAACTTTAAATACATTGGTATTTTCGAGTCCTTCAAGCTCGAAAAAAGTGGCGTTTCGTATTAATCTCCGAGAATTCAAGAAATGGAAAATAATCAATATTAATCCTTGTTTAAAGTTTTGCTCACGATTATGATTAATAAATTCAATGTTTTTTAATAGAAAACAATATAAAAATAATTAAGATGAAGAATTATGATGAATGTGAATGTAGCAAACAATTGTCAATTTTTTAAATTTTAGAACAAATGGATAAAATGTAAGCAGAGTCAAAATTAAAAAATGCATTTTTCGATAAATGCAAAATCTGTAGGTGCATTTTTTTTAAATTTCATTATTTTAATTAATTTATTTATTTCAAATTTATAAATTGTCTTATGCCTGCTACATTTACACTCATAGAGTTATGTGAATTGTAAACTAAATCAACGAGTTAATAGATGAAACATCCAGAAAAAAATATCGAAAACAATCATTTTTCGAAATTTTTTATGATGATATTATTTAAACTAACGAACCAATTGCAATAATTTATGTTTCGATCATCAAACACTATGTAGTCAAAGGGCCGGCTTGAGTTTTGTAACATATGACGAATGACAATTCTCGTTATCAAAGAAAAATGAAGTAAATTGTTATTTTTTTAATTTTTCATCGCCAATTTTATTTTTAGAATAACTCGAAACGTACTGTACCAATCAAACTTAATTTCTCACAGCACCCAGGAATTAATAAGTCGCTTCGAATGCCACCTTAAAAATCTAAATCAGAACATCCGTTCAAAAGGTATAATATTTACACACATATACTCGGATATCCTCTTGAAATTAGTCAGGATAGCTCCCTAGGGCATTAAAACACCGGGATCTGTTGAAAACTCGGTTTTCGAAAATCAGACCGAAACCAATTACTTCTCTCTTTTATGAAAATTTCCAATTTTCTTAGCGGGAAGTTAAAAAACGTTTTAAAATTTTCTATTAAACTGATTTCACTAAAACTTTTGATATTCAAATCCCGTAAATAAGTTCTATTACAAATAACTATAAAACTAATTTATATTAATTTAAATTAATATAAATTAAATTTAAAATAAAAATAAAATATATTTATTTTTTGATACTTTTGATTCTACAACTACTTCGGTCAGTTTCAAAATTTAATAAAAACTTAATTATATAAAATTTTTTATCACAAGAATTAATCAATTTGTTAATCTATCAAAATAATATTATTTCATCAAAAATTATAATTTGAGGATATTGTTTAAGTAGAGTAAAGTATTCACTTCTCAGTACTCTGAAAAATTTGACTTTTGAAAAATGATTTACTATTAAATAATTTTATTCATTAAAAGGACAACAGAAAATAAGCATCTGATTACTGATAAATATTGGATGTTTCTTCACTTTTATCGTGACCTATTCTAAACTAAAAACACAATGAATAATAATAAACAATTCACAGTAGCCATAAATATAAACTTTTTCATATCAAGTAATTTCATAAACATACTTATCTAAATCAGTCAAATTTTATCATCAAAGTAATACTACAAGATCTATTTATTAATTTTTAAGCTAAAAAAACATTTAAAAAATATTTTTGGATTCTAAATTTTATTTATAAAAATAATCAATAGATTAACTAACAATAAATTAATCTAATCAGTAAAAAGAAAATAAAGAAATAATTATCCGTCGTAAAATAGTTTAATTGATCGATCGTTTTTATAAATAAGCTATATTACTGATAGCCTGAACAATGGAGTACTTTATTTTACAATCAAATTTTTCAAAAATATCATCAAATAAAATAAATTTTTTTTTATAAAAAATGTAAAAATTTCATTAAAATAAATTTATATTTAATAATAATCAACAAAAATAAAAAATAAAATTTATGAACCATTTCTTCTCATTTGTCAAATTTCTTTCCCACGTGTCTATTTTCTTATTTTTATATATACATATATATTTATTTGTATGAATCTCTGTACTGTTATCGCAAATATTCAAGGTCAAAATTATTATCATACAAGAAAAATAATATCACGTGTTATATTCAGTCTAAAAACATGTCTCTTACAGCATTACCACTTGTATCTAAATTTCCAAGTCACATAATAAGGATATTAGGATGTAATCCTGGTGTTATGACTCTTCAAGGTACCAATACATATTTACTTGGCACTGGACAAAGGTATTAAATTATAATAAAAATTATATAATACTTGAATTGAATAATTGCACAAATAGGTTACATATGTTTATAAACAATAAATATTATTATTAATAAATAAATAATTACTTAGACGTATTTTAATTGATTCTGGTGATGAAGAAAAAGCTCCAGAGTATACAAAGTTATTGAAAGGTGTTTTAGATAAAGAAAAAGCAACAATTGAACACTTGATAATAACACATTGGCATCATGATCATATTGGTGGAGTGAAAGCAGTTAAGGAATTGATTAAATCAATTTCAGATTCACTCCCAACTGTATGGAAATTACGTAGAAGCTTTGAAGATGTTGATAATGAGTCTGGTTGTGGTGAAGACTGGCAAGCATTAAATGATGAACAATTTATTGAAGTTGATGGTGCTAAGCTACAAGTAAAACATACTCCTGGACATACTACTGATCATGCATGTCTAGTACTCCAACAAAATAATTCTCTTTTTAGTGGTGATTGTATTCTTGGTGAAACCACTGCTGTGTTTGAAGACTTGAGTGACTATATGAATTCATTGAAAAAAATTTTAGATTCGAGTCCTAAAATTATTTATCCAGGACATGGGCCTGTAATAGATAATCCTCTGCCGAAAATTAAATATTATATTGATCATCGTAATAAACGAGAATTACAAATTGTTGACTTTTTGAATCAAAATAGAGATAAATGGTTATCAAATATGGATATCGTGGCTCATTTGTATAAGGTAATTTTTTAGATATTTATTATTAATTAATAATTAATTAACAATTTATTTCACTCTTTTTTTTTCAGGATACACCAAAAACTTTGTGGCCAGCTGCGGAAATTAATGTCTTCCATCATTTACAAAAATTATTAAAAGAAAATAGAGTGAGGACGAAAGATGAAAATTGGCAATTGGTGACAATAGATCATAAATTATAGTTAGAAAAAATATATTAATTAACTCTAAAAGAAATACTATTTTTTGTAACAAAAAAAAAAGTAAATTATATTAATTTCAGAAAAATATTTATTAAATTAAAAAATTGTGAAATTGCATGGTAATTTAATTTAAAATACAAAAAAATAAATGGGTTTAAAACCAAATTAATGAAATAAAAGATATTCCTGATATCTGTAGTGAATGTTCATATTGAACCGAGGGTATATATAATATATATGTTACTCGAGGAGATGTGTGGAGTCTCATGAAAGCTAATGACTTTGAATTCATGTATATCTAAATTCGCATGCACGAGCGAATCTGTACGTACTCGTACGAACGAATTGTAGGTGGAAACTGGTCGTGAACATGGAGAATACGGACAAGTTGTCTGCTGTAATTAGCAATACCTTATCAAAAAAATCCATGGGGGATTGCATGGGAACCTATAGGACGGCTGTCCCATTTCAAAACACAGTAACTGACAAAAATAAAATTTTTGAAACATGAATTGAATCATGTTCACAAAACTCCACTGAAACGAAAAATAATAAAAAATTGATTTTGAAAAATTTGTCCCTTACTGTGTTTTGAAATTACACAGCCGAGGAATTCATATAGAAAAGTATGGAGTTATATAAGAACCCATAGGAATTAATATAGGAGTGTATGGATTTGTATAAAAATCAATGCATAGAAAACAATGGGGAATCCATATAGGAAACAGTGGGTGCCTGGATTCCTTTAGAGGAACTTGACATTAGAACTAGAATGTATGGATTTATTTGTAGGAAAATCATATAGAAATTTTGGTTTCTATATGAGTAATTTCTATAGAATCCGGGATATTTGGATTTTTATGTAAATCATCTATTGATACGCGTATATGAATAAAAAAAAAAAAAAAAACAGATTAATACTCTATTAGCAGGATATTTTTTTTTTCATCAATTTGTTTGTATCAACAACGTGACGCTTTTTGTTAATTTTTTTAATTTCTAATACATACAAGATTCCCAAATGGATTTTCACATGGTATGGATTCCCATAGGAACCCATGTGAGAATCTATGTCGGGATCTATGCGGGATTTATATAGGAAACCATATGGAAATTCATCCGAAAACGCCATGTGAGAACCCACATAGGAATCAAGTCTGGATTCCCATATGGATTTTTTTGATAGGGTAATTAATGAAATAAAATAACCACGATTGCTGTGAAACATTTATTCATTTAATATGTTATGATACATGCTTTTCGATCTGTTATTTTTAATAGACTGTTAGTTAAATCTATTAATGTGCGCAAGATATGACTATTATATTTGATACATGAAAATTTATACTAAATAATGCGGCACTACTGGTAATAATTTTTCTTTTTTTCTTTTTAATCAATTCAATTGTAAATATATCACGAATTACAGAAAATAAAATTTATGAATGTATATATGTATATACTAATATATCACTAACAATTGATTTTCGATAAAAATTTATTTATATTTTTTCGGAAGTGGATTAATATTTAAAAACTTTTACACTCTGATTAAAGATAGCGTAATCTAAAATTTTATAATTTGTATAACAGATACAAAAAATATATATTTATGTGTATATATATTTAATTTTTTCTATAAAGATAAATCTGTATTGTTTATGTAATTGATAAATATCATAAATATAAAATCTGATTGTTAACAAATAATCATTACAACTTTTTATTTTCATATTAAAATTTATAATTGTTCAATTTTATTAAAAGCCTTTTTTTTAAATTATCATAACAGTGGCTCTTTTTTATGTTTATTTATATTTTTGATAAATAAATTTGAAATTTCATTGTTCTCTTACTTTTTTAAAATTTAATCAATCAATATCAATATAGATTCTTTAAATTTTTATTTGATTATCATATTCTCACTTAGCTCATTCAGCGCCCGATTTATATATTTAAAATATATATATCTGAAAGTGCTTCTCTCTTTGGGTAAATGTTAAAAATATACATTATCAATATTAATGTTTTTAAATTTTTCCTTTAATTAATTATCAACTGCTCATCGTTTTATATTGACAGTAAATAATAATCTCTCACAGTTTTTATTTATTGTAACTTTTTCTAGGCGTTGAAAAATAAATGTCAACAAAAAAAAAATCACATTTAATAATTATCAGAATTATTCAACAACAAACTTATTAATAATAATAAAAATAATATTAATAATAAACAAATTTAAACAAATTATATAATAAAACGCTTCTTAATTAATTAAAGAACAATTCAATACAATTTCTTTAATATTTTTTCACATATGATTCATTACTATGAAATCAAGTCAATAAAATCTTAATAAAAAATAATATAACCGAATCATGAATTATTAATTAAGGTACTTAGTGTGATAATTAGCTACACTCAATTCCACGGCTCTACAATAAAATATAATTTCCACAATAATTATTTATAAATTCTGCATTTTATATAAGTATATAATTTTAAAAAATGTTTTTTCCTTTTTTAAGGATCACGAAATATCATTAATTTTTATTATAAGTAAATCACGATACCAATCATGCAATCATTTATACCGAATGATTAATTGATTATTTATTTATTTTTAAAATAAAAAGGAGGCCAAATACATGTAAAAACTATTTAGAGTAAAAGGCACCTGTATGCGCTGGCACTGAAGAAGATAAATATCGTTATCAGTAACTCGTAAAAAAAAAAAAAAAAAAAAAAAAAAAAACGTATGAATTTTTATAACTCATTTCAATATAAAAAGAAGAAACAATAAATGAACAAAAAGTATTTTGTCGCGCTCTCGCATGCGCCCGTCTTACTTAATTTTAATGGTTGTTAATATGTATATGTATATAAATGTAAATATATATATGAATATATATATATTAAACGGGCTTATTTACAATAAACAACAATAATTTTAATCAAATTTTCTCGTTATCGAACCAAAAATCATTATATTCGAGTTAACGAGAAATAACATAGTGACATAAACAACGATAAATAGTCAGAACAAAAATTTGTTGACGTCAAAATCATATTGCATTATTGCAATGATATATTTTTAATAATAAAAATAATAATAATAATAATAATAATAATAATAATAATAATAATAATAATAATAATAATAATAATAATAATAATATTACTAATAATAACAAAACCTTCTTATTTACGTATAAATAAAAATTTAAAAAAAAAATCACTAAAATTTGATTTGATTTTTTTGTTAAAATGGAAAACTACATAAGAAAAGTGCCTTGATCGAAGCAGCTTGGATTTATATAGCTGAGGAGATCGTGCTCTGACATAGAAGTAAGTTCTTGCGGTAGCATACCACCAGCATCTTCAGCCTTTCTAACAACCGATACTTGACCATTTGAGGTGTTTACAGAACCAGACATTCCATTTGAATTATTAGAACGATTTTGCGTTACTGGAAGTGAATTTGACGGTGATTTACGTGATACTTGATCAACAACAGTCCCAGCATTAGAAGGTGATTTAGGTAATATACCTTCCATTGCTGTATTCATAAGCTGAGCACTTTGAGTTGCAACACTATTGAGAATATTTTTAGTTGCAATAATTGCATGAGCTGTAGTTGTAGAAATAGGCCGATTGTTGATGATATCTTGAGTTGCATTTGTAATAACATTGGTGATGGCTTGTTCAGCAGCATTTGTAAGTCTTTGTTGGCTTAATTCTTGTGCGGCACCACTTGCCAAAGCAGAACTGGCTTCAGCTACAAAACCAGCTGGTTGATTAAGCATTGATCCAATATCTTGTTGAACAGCTTGCTGCATTGCTTGTGCAGCTTGGGCCTGTTGAACCGCCTGCTGAACTGCTTGGACTTGCTGAACAACTTCATGAGTCGCTTGTTGTACAGCTTGTTGTACGACCTCTTGAGTTGCTTGTTGTACGGCTTGCTGTACTTCTGGTACTGCTTGAACCTGACGCACAGCTTCTACTTGCTGGACTGCCTGTTGAACTACTTGGGCATGTTGAACAACTTGCTGGACGACCTGCTGCTGTGCTTGTTGAACTGTCTGTGCGGCTTGCTGCTGTACCTGAGCAACAACTTGCTCTACTTGTTGCTGAGCTTGTGCTACCACCTGTTCAACTTGTTGTGCTTGCTGTTGCATTACATCCTGTTGGCTGAGTGCTTGAATTTGTTGAATAGGCTCACTGGTGCTTTGAAGTTGAACAGAAACATTTACTGTTGCGTTTGAGATTCCTGAGTCTGTTACAATAGGTTCTTGAATTGACGGAAGTAAAGCAGCATTTATAGATGTCATTAAAGATTCTTCAGGTAATGATTCAGTGACGACTGACCCAGCAGATCCAGTGGCAGCTCCAGTAGCAGTAACCACAGGAGAAGGCATTAGTGCTTCAAGAAGCATAGCTTTTACTGGAATCGGCGGACTAGTACGTGTTGCTGACTGAGAATTATTCAGTGCATCAACTTCGGGCACATGACTCAATAATCCTGGAGTTGCAGTTACTGTCTGCAGTGGAGCTACCATACGATCCATCTGATGAGACTCGACGGCTGAATTAACAAGTGCATCTAATTTTACAGTTGCTGCATTTGGCGCAAGAATATCAGTTGGCGAGGGTTGATCTTGAACACGAGAATTATCAAGAACAGAATGTTGTTGCATTGCATCAACAAAATTTGAATCTTCAGGATCAGATTCTTTTTCCGGAGGTACAGTTGACTCAATATGATTGAAATATTTTTCAATAGATTGACTACTTTGATTTGGCAGAGGCTGAGCTGCTGGAGTTGTTGTAAAATTACTTAGTGTTTCGTATTCATGATGTTTCATACGTAAATCAACGCCTACACCTGACAGAGTACCGTTGGCCGTAGTTTCACTTGGTAATATTGGATTTGTATCTTTACTAATATGATGTGTATTGAGCACTTTTACACCAGACTGCTCATGAATTCCAGTAAATGGACTCTGGTGTTGTGTTATAAGTGTAAGTGGATGTTGATTACGCATTAAATCAACAACTCCTAATAAACTTACAGCTTCTTGAGCAGGTGTTACATGTGATGGAACAGATCTAAGTAATCCAGTTGATGTTGAGTCACGTGAATTTTCAGATACAAATTGATGCATTGGACTAGTATTTGCTGGACCATTTGAATTTGGCGTTGGCATACTTTGAAGACTATTTTCACTTAACATACTATTTTCACTGTTGTCATCAAGAACTTCGGATTTTAAAGAATCGGGAATAATAAGCTGATGATTTGAGGAGGATCGTCGATTGAGAAGAGAATTGGCAACGAGATTTGGTGGTGGCATCATAACATCTGCTGATGAACTTTGACAATTTCCGGTTTGTTGAGATGCCCACATCATCACTGGAGTTACTTGGGCTGATGATGACACAGGAGGCGGACTTGGATCATTTTTCAGTGCGTCTGGTGGTGATTGAGGTGAATGTTGTTGAGATGCCGGCTGAGGGAGATTTGTTAGGAAATTTGGTGATACTGAACTAGACTGTGATATCATAGCTGTAAATAAAAATAATAATTAAATATTGGTACATTAGTTAATTTTTAATTAAATAAATAATTTATTACAATTGTTATTAACTGCAGCAATGGGTATCGTCGGTGACGTAGACAATGACTCGTTTCGTGTCGTAACAAGTGGTGGAGATATAGATTCAACTTTACCAACGGAAGGCTCGGCTGGAGTTGAAGCCGCGGTATAAATAAAAGTATGTGGTTCACTTGTTTTACCAGATGAAACAGCATAAAGTTTTACAGTAACAGTCTCCGTTGGCCTGAGATCTTGTCGAGCGTAAGGTGGTACAACACATACGAGATGTGTTTGTTGAAGAAATTCCTTGTCAGGAATAACAGAACACTCCCAATGCTGCTCCATATTACTGAGATCTTCATCGTCAAGCTGAAAAAGTACTCGTGTGTCTTTCAGCAGATTTTTACCAAGAATAAAAAGTTCAAGTCCGCCTGTACATGGACAAGACGTCAAAGATTTTTTACATATTTCCGGTATACCCGGTGGTTGAGCTGAAAAACAAATGAAAATAATTTTCTTTTCCATCTCTGTCTTACAGAGTATAATTTTTTTTTTTTTTTTTACTTACTGCAAACAATTGGTTGCGAGCAAACTTGTAAAGTTTCAGTTGTTCCATCTGGCAAAGTGATACTCGTACGAAATACCATTCGGCACCTAGTGGACTTTTTTTTGCTACGACCTTGAAGCATGCCCGCAGATTGTGGAAATCGATGCTCAACATCAACATTACGTTCCTTTAGTATACCAACGCAGTCACAAGTAACAAGCATGTCTTTGGACGGATCCATATCAACTTCAATGACAATAGTCCCGTCGACCTTCCGCTCGATACAGGGTGTAGAATTTTTTCCGCTCACCCGGCATGCTTGATAAAACATGTGTGGCGCAACACGCCCGAGATCCGTACCAATAAAAACTTGTAAGATCGCTGGTTTATCATAACCAACAAGACGTACAATTGGGAATCCATTGCCAGTACGATCCTTGACAGCACCTCGTGAGCCTTCTGTCTGGTATCGAGCACGATGCTGTTGCTCTGGCTGGCATATTATTTGCAATTGGACCTTGCCATCTCTCGATACATTGCCTGTGCAAATGAAAAAACAAAAAATAAATAAATAAATAATAATAATTAAATAAATATATTTTTTAAAAAGTATTGAAATACTTACTGAGTTGAGATGTAAGAGTAATTGGACCTTGATGAACAGGTGGTGGTCGTTTACCGTATGCGCTTAATGTTGAACGTGGTCGCGTTACACCAATAACCCGACCAACAGAATTACGTGACTGTATAATCCCATTAGAGGTGTTAGTAGATGTTGTTGAAGTTGTTGTATTTCTTGTTGAATTTTTAATGTCACCTGTAGCAGTAGCAGCCCCGGAATTTCTTGATACTTCGGGGAACGTAAAATTGGCATCTTCTGATTCGAGTTTTATGTCCATTTTACGTCGCTTAGTGTCTTCCTCTCCAGCAGCACCGTTGTTCCAAGCCTGTACCAATAATTTATAAGATTGAGTTGAGAGTTAGTAGTTGTAGAGCAATTTAATAAATCAAACAATTATTGAACGAAGCGAATAAAATACTGAGCAATGGACGCCAGAGGAGTTCAATTACCGTTCAATCTTTCATATCTCTTTCGAACTTTAATTCTTATTCTTTATTATTATTATTTTTTTGTCTATCATTGCTGATTAACTGAAAAATATTTATCTACATATAAATATTTATAGTAATAATAATACTAATAGTAATAATAGTAATAATAATACTAATAGTAATAATAATAATAATAATAATTGTTGAATTAAAAATAAATTAAGTGGCAGCAGTACTATAGGAATGTATGCGACAATATGAAACGATTCTCTGACTCCTGGCTGTAAAATAAAATAAACAACAGTGTTCTCTGTTGATAAATTATAATTATCTCTATGGCAAGTTGACAAGTGAGATAAATAATAATTGATAGACAGGGATTACCGAGGCTTTGCCGAGATGCTGCTGCCTCTCCTCGAAGCCGAGGCCAGAGTCGTTCGAACTGTCGCAAACTTCCTGTGTTGTTAAGTTTGTTGCCACAAGTTCATCTGAATTTCTGACCGTCACGCTGCTCAGGGATGCTAATGGAATCCTTGCTGGTGATCTAGACTGCGATTGTTGTTGCTGCTGTTGCTGTGACTGTGACTGTTGTGCTGGTGATTGCTGATTGAAACGCCTTGAAGACTGACGTGAAGTATTCGTTAAACTTCTTGCGCTTGACGACGTAACCACCGAATTACCACTTTCCCCAGTGGTATTACCTGTAATGAAAACAAATTTTTTCATCGTTAATTAGTCATTAGTTATTGATATAATTTTTTAAAAATTTTAATTGTAAAATAAAATTTTTTAGTTTTAATTCATATGATGATTTTATTTATTGGTAATTTAATTTTTAAATGCTGTTTAGTCTTTTAACTTTATACTACAAATGTAAGCGATTACAAAGTCCATTGTATAGCTTGTTACTTAAAAATAAATTTTTTTATTATCATAACTTTATTTGTTTTATTGTTTATTTTTATATTTGGGTTTTTTTATAAATTTACTTTATAATGTTAAAAAATTATGTACTACAATAACTACGTGATGTTATATATTTTTATACAATAGTAGTTGGTAGCTGGTGTACCTGGGTATTGTTGTGGAAGTTATGTAGACATAAAGCAGAATGACAAATAAGTCCATGACAATGTTTAACTGACTTGAATGATCAAAGTTCAGCCGACTGAAAAATCTGAATTCTCTACATATATATATATATATATATATATATATATATATATATATGTTTGTTTATATTTATATATTTATAGAGTAGTTGAATTTAATTTATATATTTTATTTTTACGGTCTTTCATATTTTTTATTTATAATTTTCAAGTTTAATTAATTCAGTATATAAATTTATTACAGATATGTATACATAAAATAATAAGAAAAGAATTTTTCAGGTAAAAATAAATGGCAAGTAAAGTATATTGTGTACAATATAATATACTTATTTTAATTATACAATGATATTAAATATTTAATTCCGTACCATTTAATTTTTTTATGTTATAATTTTTTAAAATTTTATGAGATGTTACAATAATGATTAATAATGGTGTTATTATTATTACTATAATAGTAAAGTAAAAAAATTCCATACAGAAGACTTGAAGGATCTTGACGCAACAAATGAATAAATTAAAATGTATAAAAAAAAATGGAGTTCTATGTATAGAAACCCTTGGTCATAGATAATAGTACGAGGTGAGAGGTTCGATAATGTATGACCAAGTAGTAATTGTAGGCATCACAGGGAGTTGAGGGTTGTCACATTAATTTCATTCATTTTTTATATATTTAAATATAAATAAATAAATATATATATTTGTATGTATATATATGTACACATATATATGGATATGAAAGTTTAAATGAAATCGGTTGAGGAAAATTACTGAGTTATGTCAATGACCTGAATCATTTACTCTCTCATCTTTTAAAAGTAAATAAACATTTAAAACTTTGCCAATTTAAATAATATCATTTATACTTTAATATAATTTATATATTATTACTTTTTGTAATTATAATTTAAGTATATATATATAAATATCTGTCTTTTTATTTTATTTATAAGAACCTGGTAATTTTATCAGTTAATTAATCAAATCTTATCCCTATCAACAAGATGCTTGTAACTATACTTGATATTAATGATGATATTGTTTATTGTAAAAAAACAAAAAAAAAAAACATTTATTTGTATGTAAAATATTAATAGATAAAATAAATAAATATTAATGTCGTTTGTCTTCATTCTCAAGCTCTCTTATGTCAATTTCGCCACCTGAAGCACTTGGTTAAAGTGACCCTTTGATAACACAATCAATATACATCATTACTATAATATATATATATATATATATATATATATATATATATATATATATATATATATATATATATATTATTAGATAAACAAATCGTAACAGATTCTATATTTAAATTATTTCAAGGATAAATTATATTATAATAATAATTGTAAATATTCTTTCAAAGGTATTTCAAATCTTTTGAACAAATTCATCACTTCTGTTTTGACAGTAAGTTTCAACTAAATAACGTAAACAATTAATTAATATATTTTATTATACGTATTGAATTGTGTAACTACCATTTAAATTATCAAACAAAAGTTATGAAAATAATTTATGTAATGAACTTCTCAGTCAAGATGTTAAAAAAAAAAAATTAATAATGTGTTTATATTACATTATTAGTATTATAATTATAATATTTTTTTTTAATTAAAAAATACTAATTAATTTAAAAATAAATCATCTCAATGAAATTTCGATATGTTTATTTTTCATGATAAATTCACTTGTGTATACATTGAAGTAATTTAATGAATAGATTTATTGGCAGATAGTTAAATTCAAAATTTATCATCAATTTTTACAAATAAAGATTATTTAAAAATTTTTTTTTATGATTATTGATATTTATTTATTAAATTTGTTTTAAGCCAGACATTTGTTAGTGAAGTTTGATAAAAATTTTTTTGAGTCATATAACCGCAAAATGATACTACTGTTGTTTTAATTTAACACGTCTCATATTAATAATACCAGTGAATCAGATTGATGGGACCATTCATAATCAGCAAAAAAACTAATATGTACATTTGTAAAAAATAATACTAATTAGAAATTAATATTTTTTAAGTAAAGCAAAAGATCTAATACTAGATCAGGGACTAGTACCCGATCACTCCATATATTTGTATATCTATATATTAATATATTAATAAATATAGAGTGATCGGGTACTATAGTAGGTCTTTTACCTTAGTACACTGAAAATAAAAGAAGATAATACTTTTATAAAAAAATATTTTATTATCGATTAATCAAGTTAACTTTTCGATAATTATCAAGAATAAATATTCTTGTCTTAAAAATTCATCGATGGACAAAATATATAGTTGATTGAAAAGAAAATAACGATCGAGTCATGAAAATTTTTTCAGAGCATGCTTTAATTTTATTGTAATAATATTTATTTTCATAGCACCTGCATTGAAACTGCAAGTTTTATCGGCTGTTTTGCCAGTCGGAAAAAGCCAACCAGATCAATGCAATTTAGCGGGCAAAAACTAATGAGTTTCGTCTCAAGGGAAGAATTAGTATATTACACACCAAGGGAAGAAAGCAGGGCATTCTAAGCGGTGTGTATAATAGCCGAGCCGAAGACGAGGATGGCAAACACGCGGATTAGAACATTCTATCTTCCTCCGTAGTGTGAATACTATTTTTCACTAGATCTGCACCTGAAAGTTTCAAATTTTTCTTCTATTTGTGGAACGAATGGCACATGCGCTAATTTTTATCATAAGAGAAAAGTACGACTTCCTTCTCGCTAAAAAAGGCAGGAATTTAAACTTTCAGTGAAGGTATAGTGAAAAATTAGTTTTTAAGTTCATTTCATCCCAGTCAGAATCAAATTTGTTAATTGTAAGCACAGACAAAAAGGGCACCTTGGCTTAGAAGTTATTTTTTTGGCCTAAGAATATTTTTTGCTATCCAAAGCGATAATTTTGTTAGTTCAAGATAAAATTTTTTTTTTAATTAAGAAATTTTTTTCTTAAGCTAAGAAAATTTCGACTTTCCATCTGGATTGCAAAAATTACTTTTAGGCCGATGTATCCGTATTTTTTTTTTTTTGTGAACTAAAGAATTGTCATTCTAATAATAAACTGAACTAACAGATATTTTTGGAAATTTTTTAAATAATATAAGTTCCAATAAAAAAAAACTGTTAAATTAATAAAAAGCCATTTTTTTTCCTTGTTAAATTATTCAAATTTGTATATTTAAAATACAATATTATTTTTTTGCTGCGCTATTAGTAAAAAATTAGGCTGTTTTGACTGACTGTAGACATTAAAATTTCCCGTATCAATTCAAGGTAATATAGAAAATATGGTGCGTGATACGGAGTAAAACACTACTTAACTTCGGGTGATGTTAGCCCTCACTTTCGGCTCTGACAGTTAACTTCACCCTTGTTCAAAATCGTCTTGTCTCATCCCTTACCACGTAATATACTATTCTATCAGTAGGGTAGAAGAAAAAATAAAAAAAAAAAAAATTAAATAACTACAGTTTTAAAGTTCGTAAACAAATAATGTCATAGTCGGTTATCATTTTTCGTCAATTTTTGACATTTGATTAATGATACTACTCCATTTATTCTTTAATTAAAGGATTTATTCCAGTGAATATTTAAATTTAATATTAATCTTAGGCTTAATATGTTTTGTAACACTTTATGTATACAAGTTTTTAAAATTTATATGAATTAATTAAGTAATTGCGAAACGTTTAAATAAATTATATTAAATTAATAATTTTTAGAAAAATTACATTTATTTAAATTTTGAAGTAAATAAATTATATATTGTTTTTTTTTTTTAACTTTTCAATGCCCAATATTATTTAAATAAGAATTTATATTATTACAACTATTACTAAATCACGGAATAAATAATATTAAAATAAAACGCACCACAATTGTATGGATGATAATTATCTGTCATATTTCTCTTTCGGGCACTTGCTGAATTTTCTAAACGATGACCTTATTACAAAGAAATACAAAATAATAAAGGAAATATTTATATAATTTTATTATTAATTCAACTTCACTTATTTTTTTTTTTTATTTTTTTTACTTTACCAATTAATTATTTATTCGTAATAGGGTACTAACTTTTTTTTTCTCAAAGTTATCAATGCATACCACTAGCTCAAGGATTTTATATTACAGCAACAAATTCCGCGAAAAAAGTAATTCCATCGAAAATTCAGAATAATAAATAATTGTATAATAAAATTAAATCAATTAAAATCATTTAAGAGAATATCATCGTTGTTGAATGACTCGACAACTATAGTTAAAATAAACAATAAAATGAAAAAAAATAATGCGTCGGCAGATAAAATCCATCGTATTATTCAAGTAATTACATATATCTCATAATTATTGCCAATAATTTTTTAAACATTATTAATATTATTATTGTTTTCAAATAATGAAAAAATTGTTAATGGTATTATTGATGTACAGCTTTGTTATTTTAAAATTTTAATATTTATTTATTTATTTATTTACCATAGTGATAATAATCCGTAAATGGATTCCCTGGGCATTTTAATAAAATCATACTTCGTTTTTTATTATTATAATTATACTGTCCAAAATAACCAGTAACCTTAGAAGGTTCTCTTTTTTTTTCAAAATCCGGTGCCATTCAAATTTATACTCACTTATTTCCCGCACTCTTTTTCTTATAAATATAAATATAAATATTTATTTTACACACGTATTTATAAGTCTCTTAATATTTATCCAATGACACACTCAGTCTTTATTTCAATAATTAAAATGTCTTTATAAAAAAGTAAATAAATTAATAAGTATTGATAATAACAAAAATAGAAAAAATAATAATAACAATAAATATATTTAAAGTTTTATTTAAATATCTAAATAATAATTATTCAGTTAATTATTAATTGTTATTTCAAGAGCGTAAACGAGTTCTCCGGGGTTTCAAAAAGGTCCACTGAGCACAATCTTTCACGAAAAAAACATGAGAGCCTCGTGTATTCGCCATCACGACAATAAGTCCATCCTATATATGTCCATAAAGCCAAGGTGACTAATTTTCATTAACAGACTCAATAAAATATATATATATGATTTATATATAAATATATATTGAAACAATTTTAATAGAATATATATTTTGAATAATTTAATAATGTATGCAGTAAGTTAAGTAATGACGACAACAATGATGATGACGACCGCGGCGATGACGATAACAACAAATAACGAAAAGACAAGTTTTACGACGATCACAAAAGCAAGTTGCGATGCATACTGGTGTAACTAGTGTGGTAAAATTCATGAAGAAGTCAGTTGAACACAGAGAATAGCGAGTAAATAATTCCCCACTCTTCTGATGATAATCGACGTCTGCTCACATCGTACTTGGCGCTCCTCGTTCTTTCAATACTTATGAAAAGTACTCTTGTCTGTACTTCTTATATTTATTATATATGTATACTTCTTGTCTTTATTACTTGTTTTATTATATACAATTTAATGTCTCACATCGTATTAAACTCTTTGTCCTTCTTTTTTCTTTTTTAAATACACATATATATATAGTTAATATAAAATATGTATAGCTATGCTTGTCATTTAATTACCTTGGCTTCTGCTCTCAGATATTGATACAACTTGTCTGCAGATGGATTGGAAACGATCATTTTCTTTAACATACGGCTGAAGATACATAATGTTATAAATTCTTATTAAACACCTTATTGTATGATAGAAATAAGATTTTGCTTATTATTTTGCTATCATTTTATCGGTGATAAAAGTACAATGAACTTTATATAAATTATATTATTTACATTTTTAATTATTTTATTAAATTAACAATAGAGTATTTATTTTTTTTTTATTTTTTATCAAATGACTTAAATTTAAGTTTAAACTTTTTTCTATTTTTTTTAAGAACAGAGTAATTATGTTTTAATTGGTAAGAGATAATTTAACCTTCACTAAAATTTTTAAACATTAGTGAAAGATATTTTTTTTGATAAAAATTTTCTTGATAAAAAAATAAAGAAAAGAAAAAATAAATCATGTACATGGTTTTAAGGCGCGTGACATGAACTATTAACGTGTATAATCTTGATATGATATTTGTTTATAATTTATAATCTAATCGTCTCTTTGTCTGTTCCGAGGGATTTTTTTTGCTGTAATAGTTAACTTACGACGAGTATTACAGTCGCATGAATAATAAGAACACGTGGCATTTTAAATTATTGTGTAATTTTATTGCTTATAAATTATTTTTTAAACAATAATTTATATTGTATGATATGATAGTAAATTAATTAATTAATTTTTTATTTTATAATTTTATCAATTGTATTTTTATTTGTGCATGAGTACTTTTTTTTAAATTAAGATTTATTTCATAATCACAAATTCGTGCGATATGATAATACTTTGATTATTTGATTGTAAAATTACGTTGATATCATAATTAATTAAAATTTTAATTTTTTTTATTATTGTTAATTTTAAAAATTATATCACAAGATTATAAGATAAATTCAAAAATTAAATTTTATATTTATATTTAAACGATAATTTAAATTTAAAATAAAATAAATTTATTACAAATCTCTATTTATATTTTAAAAATTATAAATATATATGTATATATATATATTTATATATAAATAAAATAACAATAAACTGTCTTATTCAGTACTGTTATCAGTAAATAATAGTGTATATTAACAGTAGACTCGCCCTTTCTCCTCTGGCATTAATTAATTCATCGATAACAAGAGAAAATTACACTTAAGTAAGTTAAAAAGGTTATTTACAAACGGAATATTCCCTCTATTCTCAAGTCTACGACAGTTTAACCTAGAAAGAAATTAATTGCTGGGTTATATTATTAGTACTTATAGGTAATAACATTTAATGCATATATTTTTATGCTTAAATTCGATAATGTATATCACCATTAATTTATTTTCACAATTTATAATATAATAACCCAATGTCATTTATATCTAATATTTAAAATTTAATCAACGAGAGATATTAATAATCAAAATATCCGAATAAAAAAAAATTTATATAAACAAATAAATTAATTGTTATTTTTATTTATAAAAGACTAAGTAATCGTGATCTACCGACCTCAACTGACGACTTTGTGATATTATAATCGATCAAGTTTGTACCGGATATGCCTTAAAATTACGTGACTGATTTCTTCTTTTGTACTGACAATTCATTATTATAGTTTCTTATCATCATTTTATTGTTAATTTATTTCATCTTATTCTTGATTTTACTTTTCATTTAATTTTTTTTTTTTGCTTCAATTCTCGATATCAAAATGATTAATTCTCCCCTCATAAAATAGTTTAATAATATTATTAAAAATGTATTAAACATAAATAATAATACGTGGTTTGATATAAAATAAAAATAATTAAATATTAATACAGAATTTAAAAAAAATAAATTTCGGTTGCTATCATTTTTTAAAACTCTTTTGTTATTATGATTAAATATATTATTATTTTAAAATAATGTCAGTAATAAAAATGTATGATATTTGTATAGAGCTATAGAGAATAATTAGTACACAAGCGTGCGCAGAGAGTTTCATAATTAATCATACACCATTGGTAAATAGTCGGCGAGAATAAGCGAATTTTAATGACACAATAGTAAACAATTTTTTTTTTAATCTCATTATCAAAGATAAATATACTTGACAATTACATTGGACTATATATATTTTTTTATTATTATTATTAAAAAAGAAAGAATTTAATTTAATATTAAGTAAATAATATGATTTAACAGTATTTAATTAATTTATATACTTAAAATATTAACATTTATTTGGTAATAACTTAAATAAACAAAATTTTAGCGAATTATAAATTATAATAATACATAATAAATGTATCTGAAATTTACACAAGTACCATTAGATAATCGCATGGTCTGAGATCAATTAGCGTACAGGTAACTCAGCATAATTTCTACGGTCAATAGTGACGTCAATGCGAACGAATCGACTCGCGATGCGTCGCAACAACACCAGACGACCATGAGAAGTCCGATGATTCTACTAAATAAATTTGTTTATTTATTATTTTTTGTTTTCTTTCATTTTGGGTAAATCACGTTTCTGCATAACAAAATACATTTATTTTTCATTCTGATCAACACATTAAATGTATTTGATAAATAAATATTGATAAACATATAAATTTATTTATAATTAATATGTACGGAATTTAATTCATATAAATGCAACAAGTATAAATAAAAAAAAAAAAATGTATTTATAAAATTAACCGTACCCTACGATCGATAGCCACGCCTGACCACAAAACAGAAATTAATTGCAGGAAACCAACTTTGGATTTCCCCGTTTGCATGTTAATATTACTTATATATATGTATATATTGTGCATTATGTTTTATTGTAAAAAATATAAAAAATTATTTGTATTCATTATTTATATATATATATGATTCAGGATTAATGTTGAATAATATTTCTAGAAAATCAAAACAAGAAACAAGTTTTTAAATTTAAACTACGTATTCATTGAGTCCCCTGAATATTTCAAAAACATAAAAAATTTAGGACGAAGGTTTTTAAATGATTTACTTCGTAAACAAACAATTAGAATAAAACAACAAAAACAAATGGTAAATTTAACTTCGGGATGTTTTGTTGGACTTTTTTTTTGTGTACAAAAAGATATACAAGGTCAAATAAACATCTATATATATATATATATATATATATATATATATATATATATATATATATATATTTTTTTTTTTTTGACCGGAATCGTTAGTATTAATGGTAACCTGGATCTTGGAGTTGAATCGAAAATCGTTTGCAATTCTTGCAAGGCGTAACCGGTTCACCAATGACGTCAAGATAAAATAAGAAGAAGAAAAAGAACTGTTGAAAACAGTTTCTGTGCAACGTTTCTTAATTATATGTAAGCTCTATATAAGTGCTGGTTTAAATAAGTTTATATATGAGTAAACATTTTCCATGTTTTTTAACCTTACTGAGAATTATTATCCAATTGTCTCATTTAATTTGACGTGATTGGTATAATAATTTTATTAATCGATAACATAATTGATAAAAAAAAAATAGTTTAAGTATTCGTAATAACAACTATAGTTAAAGTTATATTGATAAATGATAGAAAATGAAAAATACTAATAATATTTAACAAAAATTGATTATATTTGTAATATTTTAAAGACATTAAAATGTGTTACAGACTCTCACATTACTGTATGCCAGGGTGTCATGAATTAATTTGTAAATAAACGACCAAACAAATTCACATAAAGAGTTTAGACTGCAGTCGATTCGAAAGCGAGAGAGCAGCAATTTTAAAAATCATCGATTTAACCGGTTTATCGTGACAATTTTATGATACCAGATAATTGTATTATTATAGCGTCAAAAAACAAATAACTGAGTATATTAAAAGTATTTTAAGTATAAGAAAAATAAAAAAATAAAAAACAATTAAAATTGAATGTTAAAATAATATATCTTAGGATATTATTAGTAAAAATAGATATGATTTAATAGGTTCTAAATGAAATTGTAATGAAACATGACAATATCATTGAAAAATAAAATTTACTTTCGACATTAATCATTTAAAAAAAATTAACGGTTCGTAATTGATGTCAAGAGAAAAAAGAAGAATTTTTTTAGTAAATTTTTTTTTCCATCGTCGATTAAACAAAAAACTGCTATTATTTTTGAAAATAAATTTATTTTGTCAGTTAGTTAAAAAAAACTCATTAATTCGAAATAATTAATCTATTAATATGTATAAGCTCCATTTTTTTTTTCCTATTATATTTTTTATTTCACTGTTTAAAAAAAAAAAAAATTGAAACAAAGATTGAAACAAAAAATTCGTATAAATTGTTAAATATTTCAATTGTAATTTTTTTATTATTCAAATAAAGCAGATTACTATTCATTTTAAACTTAAAATGTTTCTTTTCTGCAGTACAAAATAATTATCGTTTATTCATGTTTAGTAATATATAAATATGAATTATTTATGAAGTTTTAATAATAATAAAAGAAAAAAAAATTATAAAATTATTTCGTATTTCAAAAAAACTGTAACAACTATATGCTATATTATTTTCGGAAATATCTCGAGTTGAATTCATATTAAAAATTTTTAAATCATAAAAAAAGTTTTTGAAAATAAAGTATTAGTTTATTATATTTTGACTAATATATTTATAAAAAATATCGATTTTCACACTTGAAAAACTTTTTTTTAGAATCACGTTAAATTAAAATTTAATAATAGAGGTCATAAGAAATTCAAATTAATTAAACACCCACGTACACGTTGATGTTATACTTGATTATGTACATCATAAGTATATTGAATATTCAATGGTAAGTTTAATCTGTGTAATATACGAATGTTTCAATAGACGTTACCAGACAAATCACTATTATGCATATATTTATTATGCAGCTTATATATTAATATAGACCGTAATATGCATTTTGACGTCCCTTCTTTACTACCGATTGTATTGACACACTATTATAAAACAGCGCAACAAATTTAAAAGTGAGTGTCTTATAGCTCATTTAAAGCAAATCTCGTCTTCAACTGGACGATGACCCGGCCTGTTTATTTATCATTGTTATTACGCACCGTTTGAAAGTCATTGTTGTTTTTTAGAATCTTGGTAAAAAACAAAATTTATAAATTAAACACGTGACATAATATAATGGACAAAAAACATTTCGGTCTCTTTATTGATAAGTAATTTTGATAGCTTTTGTCGCATAAAACTATTAAAAAATTTCTATTACAAATATATATAGATTAGGATGGTCCGTTTTGAACGAACATTTTTTTACTCCCACAGTAAAATATTAATGTATATATAAAAAAAAAATCCCTAAAATTTTCAGTCCTTAATCTTACTTCCAAGTACTTTTATTTCGATTTTGAAGTTTTTTTATCTAAACCCATAAGGAATCGAACTATTTTTTTAAAATTCTCTATAGCTCAGCCACATTTAAATTTATCGGGTGGCCATTTGCGGCATTTGGTAAACAATTTAACGCTCTTCAAAAGTTTTTATAGTAATTTTACTGTGAGTTTAATTGTTTTTTCTTTATTGGTTCAGAAAGTCATTTTTTTAACGATAATTTAGGTTTTTAGTTGATATTTACTAAATAACGAAACTTACGGTAAAAATGCAGATAACGATTTTTTAAGAAATTTGATTCTATATAAAAAAGGTCCTCTTAGTTGAGAGGCTCAAGTTCTTCGTTCGCGTGATATAGGAATTTTATTGATTTCATAAATAAAATATTTGTGAAAAATTTTTCCGAAACTTATGAAATTTAATTCTTCTTATTCTCATAAATCATTCACAGTAAAATTACTATAAAAACTCTTGAAGATCATTAAAGTGCGTAAAAAATGCCGCAAACTGCGACCCGATCACTTGAAATGCGGCTGAGTATTAGAAAATTGAAAAAAAAAAAATAGTTAGATTCCCTATGTGTTTTAAATGGAAAAACTTCAAAATCAAAATAAAAGTACTTATAAGTAAGATTAAGGGCTAAAAATTTTAGGGAGTGAAAAAAAAATGTATTTTTTAAACGAATCACCATAATGTATGTATTTATATATATATATAACTTAATAATAACCTAAATGAAGGTCAAAAGTTTTTAAGCAATTAATGTAAAATGTGTTTGCAATATAAATATACAGGGCTGTGTAAACACCATGAGAAATCGAGGCCAATCGTCCAGTACTTGAAAAGAATGATCCATTTAACAGGAATAAAAATTGACCTCCATTTCAAGAACATACTTTTATATAAATTCATTATTTTAATTTTATCGAATTGTTTTTTTTTTTTTTTAAATTTTTTTATTGATTGTAATCAATACTTTTTATAATACCTACTAATTACTTGTCTCATATATCAAATTATTGAGAAATAATTACATGTAGATGTCTATTGGATAAAAATATTTTAAAAGTATACGAACAATTTTTTTAACTGAGAAATAAAATTACATAAAAATATATGAAATGTTTAAATTTTTAAATTTATTTTTTGAAAAATAGGTTTTGAACAAAATAATTTATTGGTAGTCTCTTGGGATGTGATATTCGCACTCTGAAGACTCGGCCTTGTTTTTATGATCTACTTTTAACTGTAAACTACCTGAATTATAGACTGATAGTAATATTATTAAGTACTAGTATTTAGCAATTATTATTTATTTATGACATTTTAATCATCATTCTTATCATTAACTTTAATGCCTTCCTTTTCAACATGACTCACACATGTTAAACAATTTGTTTATTAGATATCTACTCAAAAACGTTTAGTTATAAAAAAATTTTACTTTTTCGTTTTTTTAAATAAGTAAATTTTTTTTAATGTTAATTTAAAAATCACAGAGACTGTTATTACTTGCACTTATAAGAACTCTTGTCTAGAATTATCAATAGGTAGACGGCCTGCTATCACAGTAATTCTCATTATATTATTATTTTCGTATAAGATATACGTGCATAATGTATATTAATTATAAATTTTGCATTGAACAAGACAAAGTAAAAATAATAAGATTATATTTAAACTAATAATGTAATACTCGTCCGGACGAGTCCCTAGAATTGTAGCAAATGCTGCAAAACGTTCGAAATCATGTGAATATAAAGACATAAATTTACTGCCGTACAGAAATGTATTAATGCAATCTTCGTTCAATGTCTGATAAAATGATTTTTGAAAAAAAATAATAATAATTCCAAATGAAAATATTTAAAATAAAAAAAAATAAATAAAAAAAAAAAAAAACAGACTTAATATTAAAAATTTTACATATTATTTATTAATTAAAAAAAAATGCCTTGGCATTTTGTTAAAACATTTAAATTATTTAAAATAACTTGTGAACCACTGGTGACAGTAAATAAAGCTTCTGTCTCGTCATATCATCATATAGTTTCACTTAAGACATGAGAAATTCCAACAGACTCAGGGATGAATGTAAAATTAATCAAATAATATATTTATTTGTTTAAGTTTTATATCTTTTTACAGTGATACTAAGTTAATAATTAAATTATATCATATACATATATAAATATATATATATACATATATATATATATATATATATATATATATATATATATATATATATATATATATGTGTGTGTGTGTAACAATTATAAATAAAATAAAATGTCATAGTCAATTGATATTACGTACGGATTTTTTTTTATATATATTTTATGATAGAAGGGGTATGTCTGTTACGTGTCATCACTTGATGATGCTACTTTATTATTTGATACATACTAGTATATTATATTTATATAAATTATATGTAGATGTTTCATTTGTGTCTCTCACGACAGTGACATATAGCGGTCGAATTAATTCACGAGTCAGTTATGGAGGCTCGACTATTTAATTTCATTTATTGATATTCCTGTAAGTACATATACATTTAATAGTTAGTAATGTAAGATAAATATTATTTTATTGCAAATTACTAACGTTAAAAAATGTTTTTAATTATTTTTAATCATTCATTCATGATAATAAAAAAAAAAATATTGTTTTTAAATAACGAACGACTTTCTAAGGGAAAAAAAATAATAATAAATGATCATATATGTCCTTGAGGATTTCTCTTGATCATTCAGGGAAAATGGAAAGTTTCTCCCTCAGAGTGTTGTACATAAAACCAGTAGGGCGGGAGGAGGAGGACATTGCTACTGCGATAGTTTCTGCATTCGATCAAGACGTGGTTTCAGAGTCAGAGACATCTCATAAAGGCACGTCTCGAGGTTGTGGACTTTGTACCCAGAGGCAAGGACCTCTAGTCAGTGAATGCATTCGATCGAGTAAGAACGAGGGAGAATTATTATGTATATTATATACATATATGTACATTTTTATGTATGTATATATATACATATATATGTGTAACAACAAACTTTTACAAAATCTCTAGGAATAAATTTAACTATAATATAAATAATAATAATAGTAATAATGCTATCTTAACAAATAACAATTTTGCAACTGATGTTTATTTCAGCCTTTGTCAAAAGTCAAACAGAAAAAAAGTGCATTTATCTTAACTAACTAATTATTCATTACTATCATTATTGCCATTATAAATAATGGCATTTTCTAAACAAAATTTAATGTTCGTTAATAAACCCATTGAAAAAAAAAGATATTATTCAAATTTTTAAATCATAATTTATTAGTTATAATAAATATTATAATATTTTTTCACTAGATTGGATTCTATGAAATGAAATCATCAAATTTTTGAGCAATTTAGAATTTTGAATAATCCATTAATTAAAGACGCGTCAAGATCTACCCGGATGTATCGGAGCAGCATTAACATCCAACAGCTAATTTGCATATTATTGTTATGATTCATTGTTAAATTAAATTGGTAATCTGGAATTAACGTGGCAAAACTCAGCTCTAAAATTTTTTCGAATTCCCAGTGATCTGTTAATCGTGATTCATATGAAGATCAAATCAGAATAAATAAATTTGACAGTGAAAAACAAGTTTGCATTCCTTTAAATAATTTTAAGATCAAATTAACCGTAAAAATAAAACTTTAAATATCATTGATTATGTGGCAATATTGATAATACAAATTTTTTTGTCTATTGCATATTTATTACGTCAATATATTAAATTTGATAATAAATCGTTATTATAAAACTAAATTATATCACCTTTTGACCTACAGATCTTCAAAAATATAAAAAATAAAATGAAGCATAAGATTCACTTAATTAATTAAAAAAAAAATTATTCATCTCTGACTAGATTATAAAAATCGTTAATAATCAACATAAAAAAATTTTATGCTTATAAAAGTCTTTGTAGACATTCCAGATCGCAAAATAAAAATAAATATTTATAAATAAATATTGAAAAAACGATGTACAACTTCGATAGGGGTTCTTGATCTATGATGTAACTAAAATAGATTCAAAGTAGAATGACAAGAAATATGTACAGTGATTCAAAAATAATGAAACACTGAGGTCGCAAATTTAATGCTGGCTTTAAACTTTCAAATAGTATATAAATGTAAATAAATATCATAACAACAGTAAGTAATAATAATTAATGTAAAAATAAAAAAAAATAATTCACACGAAATTAAAACAATTGAGTTTAATGTAGAGTGTATAAATGAATAAAAAGTATAATGTATCTACTATACTATTACGTATTATTATACTGGGATGAAAGATAATCAATAGATGTATGTATGCAATGTGGAAGTACATTGTATCCATATGTTCAATCCATACAAGTATAAATGACAAGTAAAGAGAAAAAGAGAAAATCAATTGGTGTCTTTATCGTCATGGTAACAGATACACCTATACATTATGCAGACGATTAAACTGATGGGTGTGGAGAACCGCAAACTATTGCACTTCTGGTTAAAATAGATCCTGAGACTGTACATACAATTTTAACCATCTCAGGCATTTAAATAAATCGATAAAAAAAAACTCTAATTTTAAATTTGTTTATTTATGATTTGTGATTAAAAATAAATTCTGCAAAATTATGGATTTTATAATAATTTATTTCTTTTTATTTGTTTATTTATAATACGAGATGAACTCAAATGTCATCCGCATAATCGTGGATTTTTCAATACAATGCAGTATGTACCAAAATGCAGTGATAGCACGATGTCAACAAGACTCAGTTGAGTCTTGAAGATCGAAGTTCAGATCGATCATCATTGTAACTTGTGATGTTCGTTTATATATTATTATATACACATTATATTAACCAGCTGATTTTCTTCAGTCTTATCCCTATCCGAGTACTAAAGTATTGTTTAATTTTTATTTTTTTTCTTTCATGTCTTTAATATTTATATTTATTTTTTTTTGTAGATAAAAAAAATCATAAAATTACTCAAGTCGTATAATTTGTGCATTTTTATTTTTTAATCTTTCATACGCTGAGTAAAAAAACTATTAAAAACTAAATACTTTTTTAACTAAATAATTAAATTTTATTGTAATTAATTATATATATATTGAGCAGAAAAAAAATATATATATATTTTGTTCGTTGAAAAAATTAATAATTATTTAAATTTATTTATTGATAATCAACAAAATAAATTATTAAAAAATAAAAATATTCTTTTGTTAAAAGTATTTTATTATAAAAATATCTTTTATTCTATAATTTAGCTTGAAATTTTATGAGTTTTTAATTACTCCATTTTCTATTCATATCGCGAAGAGTTTATATTCGGCAGAAATTATATTTAAATATACCAATAAACAATTATATTCCAGACATTGAGTAACAAACTGAGATTCTTAGATAACAAAAATAATTTTTAGTAAATAATCTTACAAACATCTTTATCATACATGATATGACAATATAAAAAACGATATTTATTTGTGATTAAAATACACTTGTCTCGTATAATTTTTTCTTACAGATTGCTACTGTAAAAATAAACTACTGTTTATGCCTCTAAATACGCTTTAAAATATAAATAAAAAAAAATAAAAAATAAATTTTACTTTTCCCAAGTAATAAATAATTATCAATAGGATAATCTTGCAACCACAATAAAATTATTTTTAAAAAATTTTAAGTATATCATTTAAAAAATTATTATTTTTGAATATTTTATTTTTTAAAGTTAACAATTGTTGAATGATAATAAAAATTAAATTTTCATCATAACCAATAAAGATATATAGAAGTTGTTTGACTTACCGGCGGTGGCCTTGGGATTTTTCCCATGATGCCTGCGACTCCTCTTATCCAAATGCCGTCCCTTCAACAGCATGCTTTGTTAACTTTAACACGATTATTAATGTAATTAACACAATTGTTACGCATTATTATTACAGCGTATGGTAGCCATATTTGACGTCCATTTAATCTCTGTATAAAGACCCGGTTGTCGTTTCGTTTAGCCTTTGGCTCACAGCCATTCTACCGCTTGACGTCATCATTTCATTATACAGGGATGTACATATTCTAAAATTTAACGAGGACTTTTATATAAAACACATAAAAATATACATATAACTTAAAAATAATATAAACTCTTTTTTTACCTTGATATAATAATCAACACATCTTCATTAATTAATAATTAAAACAATATGTATACTTTTTTTTTTTAAATCAACACTAAATTTCACTGTCAAGGCTGTTATCAACATAAAAAGAAAACAACTAAAAATATATTAAGTACGTCATTACTGTATTTTGTATTGTATATATATACATATATATTCATTTTGTTTTCGTCAATTGCAATTTACCGACAGAGACAGATTTTTTTTTATAATTTTTGTTTTTATAAATTGATCACGTGCTTTTTTAAAGCTTGTCGACCGCCATCTTGCGCCCCCTAGCGAAAGTAAAATTAACTAATAAAAATATTTAAAAAATTTTGCGGTTTTTTTAATTTTGGATTTAAAGGCCAGTTTTTTTAACCGGAATTATTTTTATCAGGGTTTAAGGCCATTCTTAGACAGAGCCGACCACTTTTTTTTAATTTTTAATGACTCAAGTGTCATACGCGTATCAAAATTTAATTCATTAATTTAAAAAAATTAAAACTTTGATTGAAAAAAGAACAACGTATAAGTACTCAAGTATCACACTTGCCTTTGTGACATCTATTAGATATCAGTTTTTAGTCTATTTTTTGACAAATCGATAAGGCACCAACATGTTAAAAAAACGATCAGAAATTTATATCACCGAAAAAATATCTACTTATAAAGCTTGAACACAAGTGACGACAAAAAGTAAATTACAAATTGTGGTAAAATAAGTCATCTAAACGACTTTTTAATTGAAATAAGACAGGGAAAACAATACAACTCGGCTCTGTCTCTGGAAGCAGCATTTACATGTCTTCTTTACACCAAAAAAGGTGATTGTGAGACAAGCAAAAATTTGTCTTATTCTTTTAAAAGACATCTTAAAGTTATCGATTGGGAGTTAAACGAAATTTGTAAAATAAATTTTAGCCTACGAAATTTGAAAATTGGAATTCAAAAATTGACATGAAGATTTCACTAAAATTTATTAGACAATTTTTGTTTAACTTCCAATTGATATCAAATGTAAGTAATTTTTTTTTTTAATTTTATTTCTCAGCGAAATTACTTTTACATTGTCCTTTTTTCAATTAAAGTTTTAATTTTTTTTTTTTTTTTTTTTGATTAATTAATTAATTAAATTTTAATACGGTTATGACAGTTCAAACTCTGCATATTTTTAAAAAGTCGGGGGTACTGTCTGAGAATGCCCTTAAGGCTGGGCCGTAGTAACCGAATTTTATAATTTTACTTTTCTTTTAATTTATTAATCAATTTTTGTGGCTCCCGAAAAAATGTAGAAGTCAAACTTTTTCAGAAGATTTTCGTCATTCGAGTGACATAATTATTCAAGAAATAATTAGAAAATTCAGTAAGTGCTGCCCACCCTTAAATTAACATTGCTCTCATATGTATATATTAATAATATATAGATATACCAGCAAATAATTAAAACCCGGACTAAAAATAAACTCGGTTTGAAAAACTGGCCCTAAATTATTAAAAAAAAACAAATAATCAAGAAGCGACTGCGACATAACTTTGTAAATAACGATTAAAAATTCAATGATGAGAAAATTTTAATTATAAAAAATGAATGAATGAAATTTTTTCAGTTTTATTTTATATTATAAAGATTTAATGTCTACAAATTTATTTAATTAGTTTAAGATAATTAAGATAAAAAGAAATGAAACTGGGTAAATAAATGAAGTTTTTTTTTTTGAAAATGGGGAAATAATTCATTTATTAGTTATTTATAATAAAGCTGTTTATATATTATTGTGCGAATGTACTCCACAACAGGAAGATTCAGCCACTGAATCTCTTTAGTGCTTGCTTACAAGCGAATGATGTTAAAAATCACTTTATTCATTTACTAATTTTATTAATAAACATTTTTTTTTTCGACAGTGAATCCATCACAGAAGCATCAATATTATCGTATTTGACTAAGCTAAATATTTTTAATAATTTTTTTTGTTTGTTTGTTTGTTTGTAATAATCTTTTTTCATTAGCACAGTATTATCGCGATTATCGAGTACAAAATGATTTTTTAACCTTTCCATAAAGCTTAATATAAACTGTATAAAGCATCATTACATTACAAACCACATTTTTTTTTGTTTTTTTTTTTTTCCGTTATAAATTCATACGCCAAAACATATCATACGATTATCACTTGTATAAATGATTTTTGTATACATACATTGTCGCACATTTTTCTCGTTTTCCCCACAAAACAATTTTTTTTTTTTTTTTTTCTTTTTCTTTTTCAAATCATATTTGTATTAATATTATCATTATCTAATCTTAGCGACGAATGATTTTTTTTTAGTTTTTTATAAAGAATTGCAAAATATTCAAGTGAAAACTGTGATATAAAAAAAATGTTAGAATAGTATTAATATATTCGTACAATATTTATAAATTATTTGCAATTCTTGAATAAGTATATAATTTGTATTAAATTTTTGCAATTAAAGCCAACATATTAACATTATTATTATTATTATTATTATTATTATTATTATTATTATTATTATTATTATTATTATTATTATTATTATTATTTTTATTTTTATTATTATTAATATTATTTTTATAACATATAAAAAATGATTAAAAACAATTTTATAAGCATTTAAAAGTACATTTTACAATTAATTTTTTTTTTTTATACGCATCGAGCGTTATAATTTAGTTTTTTTTATCGAATAGCCAACTAATAATATAGCGAAAGAACACAGCGCATTTTTGTTATTATAGGCACAAATAGAAAAAAAAAAAAATAATAATTCAAAGTTTATTAATAATAACAATTTTTTATACCAATTGATTAAAACTCATTGGGGATTTAATATCGCATCCATAAGTTCTCATTTAATTAATTTTTTTTTTTTTTCTTTAATAATTTTTCTTTTTTAAAAAATTTTTTATTTTATTTAATATTCGTTTTGAACTCTCGACTTGTTGCAGTGGGCAAGACTCGGACAAAGTTTGTCATTTAAAATTTCGATTGAGCCGCGAGAAAAATGGCACGAAGCGAAATCAAGCTCACGAGTCTTCGGCAGTTAAACTCATTAAGTTGTTGTATTTCTATTATTTATTATCTGTTTATAACAAACATGATATTATTTTTTATCAAGAGATGTTTACGCATAGTCTCTATTTTTTTTTTTTAAATATCTATCGTTATTTGATTTAATGATCTTCTGTTGATTTTAATGTCATTTTAACGTTATGACAGATGATATTAATTAGAGTTTTTAAAATTATTATTAAAGATTGATGTTTATCTTTTAACCAGAGCTGGCAGTTTCAATTTTAACATTTAAGGCACTCTCATCTGATTTAACTTCTTGATCAGCCCCATTGGTTTTGTTTTGCTTGTTTTGTCTGACCAACTCTGCACGCCTCTCCTTTAAAAAAAAAAATAAATAAATTCTATTAATTATTTTCAAAGCAATAATAATTTATAAAGCTATGATATTAAATGAAATATGAAAAATAATAAATGATTTAAATTCCGAAAATTTATTTAATTATAAAATTGGATTAATACTATAATTTTATTATACTTTTCCAAGTTAGTATAAATAATCAATATTCTAAATAAATTTTCGAATTTTACTACTTAAGGCCATTCTTAGACAGTGCTCCCCACTTTTTAAAAATTTTCAACTGTCATAGAATTAGAAAAAAATTATAGCATTAATTGAAAAAAGGACAACGTAGACGTAATTTCGCAGATATATAGATTTAAAAAAAAATTACAGTTGATATCAATTAAGAGTTAAACGAAATTTGTTCAATAAATTTTAGCCTACAAAATTAAAAAATTTTAATTATAAAATTGACATGACGATTTTACTAAGATGTATTTAACAAATTTCGTTTAACTCTTAATTGATATCAACTGTAAGTACTCTTTTTTAAAATCTATATATCGGCGAAATTACTTCTACGTTGTTCTTTTTTCAATTAATGCTTTAATTTTTTTCTAATTCAATGACAGTTGAAAATCATTGAAAATTTTTAAAAAGTGGGGAGCACTGTCTGAGAATGCCCTTAAAGTGATATTTTTTCAAAAACAAATAAAAAAAAATTAATCAAAAATAATATAAAACAATAATTTCCACAAATTATTATATTTAATAACTAATCAAATATGTGCTAAAATAAATAAAAGGATGAAGCTTGCGTTCAGCTAAAATAAAAATAAAAAATAATTGTGAAGGTATTTAAATAAAAAGTAAAATTGTGCCAAACATTTCAAATTATGAATTTACATGTTGGCGAATAGCTTGAAGACGCCGTTGAATCTCGCGCTGTCGATTTTCTTCCGCGATCGAGACTTTCATGTCGATTTCACGTTTTTTTGCCTCGAGCTCCTTCATTGCGATAACGTCTGCGGTTTCACGTACTCTCGCTAGCTTCACCGTATTCTGATCGTTTGTAACGACATTTTAATTATAAGTTAGTCATATATCTATACTATATTAATTACAAAAAATAATTAATTATACAATAATAATAATAATAAAATAAATCTTACGTGATTACGAAGTTTTTCTTTTTGTTCACGTTCTCGATTTTCACGACGTTCTCGAGCTTGATCTAATTTACCTTGGATCTGAGACTCTAATTGTTGAGCTCGTTCAGTCATACCCTGACGTACTCGAATAACTTGATCCTCCTAGAAATTAATATTATTTACTGTAACGATTAAATGAAAAAAAATTTTCCTTTTCTTCTCATAGCATTTAATTTAAAATACTGACATGTTCCTTGAGACGATCAAGCATTTTTTTTATGTTCTCATCACGTTGTGCAGCAGCAGTCTTGAGCTTCTCTTCAACTGCAGCTCGAACCTCTCTAGTCTGTTGTTCCAGATTTAAACGGGTCTTTTCAACGCTTTCCAACTAAGACGAACAAAAAAAAATATCAGGCGTATATAAATTTACTATAAGCAACATTATAAATTATTACAAATACATAGATATTTAGGGTAACAGTGCCGTTTTGGCCACTTTAGGGCCAGTTTTTGCTACTTAGAAATTTTAAATAAAATAATTTGTAAAATACGCAATGTCATAATTAATTTATTTAATCCGTTCAAAGACAATTTTTTTACTGTATTAGAATGGAATTTTTTTCAATACTTGTTCATGAATTAAAATAAAATATTAAAGGTCCAAAAATGGAGTACTGGCCACAAATGGTACCTCTACTCTATACTGTAAAAAAAAAAAATTAAAAGAACCTTACATGTTCTTTAAGTTTACTCTTGAGCTCGCTCATGTGAGCCTCGCGCTTCTCTTCAGAGCTATTCATTTTAGCGTCAAGAGACTCACGAGTAGCCGACATAAATGCTGTAGTAATTTCATCCTTCTTACGTGCAGTCTCTTCTATTTTGCTCAATTGTGCTGCCAATGTAGCAAGTTTGTGTGCCTCTAAAGAGAGTCGTCTCTCCTCAGCAGCTTTTAACTTTTCTTCAATCGTCGATTGCTGAGTCGGTGATGGCTGAGAACGTGGCGGTGATGGTGCACGTTTAGGTCCAGTTGGTTCAGCCAAAATCACTTCATAACATAATCCACCCTTTGATTGCTCTTGACACCGAATCTCAGTAGCTAATTAACAAACAAAATTATTAATTAACATTTCAATTATATTAATAAATAAAATAATTAATCTTATGGACAACATGCATTTAATAAAATTTATTTAAAGTTTTTGTTTTGTAAATTATTATCATCAGATAACCCAGAGTCAAGTGACTTGTTATTCCAGTCTCTGTATTTCCTCTATTCGTCTTTTTTTTTTTTATATTTTCATCTCTTGTTTCTTGCTTCCCTCCTTCATTTCTTCCTTCCTTCCTTCCTTATTTCTTTATTGTTTTTTAGCCCTCATATTGCGAAGGGCTAATGAGACGAGCTTTACCCGGCAGCCAGTCAGCGGGTTGCTATGTGCAGGGTAAGGAATATGAGTCAGCCGTGAAAAGGAGAAAGATCGATCTGGCGACGGAGCCGTTGTCTCTAGGCGCCGCGACGTCTGGAGTCGAGTACACGCACCCCTATCGTATCAGACCAGCCGGCAGACCCTCGTCGCCACTATCGTATATTCCTCTTCCGCTCCCTTCTTCTTTTGATACGATATAAATGTATATGGTATCGTATATTTTCGAATTACTCTCATTCCCGACATAGATATATATAATTTACTCGACTCCATGCTTCAGCCTCGTGTCAAGGGTCATACACCTCAGTTACGTAGAAATGCCAGTAATAATGCGTGACGACTATTAAATAAATGCAATCATTTCGTGGCAAATTATCCATGTCAATATACTAAATAGTTAAATATTTATCATAAAAGTAAATAAAAAATCGTGCGAGCTGTAACACATTCATCAGGCGTAATAAAAAAAAATAATATACTTATGAATGAAATTTCCTTAATTACTTACTAATAAATTTAACTTTCTTTGGTTGTTTAGTACGAGCTTTTCCTTTTCCGCATGGTTTCTTCATGGGAGATTTACCTTTCTTGTGACCAGCTTGGTAAAAAAATTTAGAATATAAAAAAAATAGATAATACCTGTAGGATTTGAATAAATAAAAAATGACTAAATGATAATGTAAAATTTAACATGATATCGATTGATATTCATATCACATGTCAGCTAAAATTCAAGCCGGTATGTGTAGCCATCTTGGGCCGCACCCTGATCCACGAAATACGTCAACCGGGAGTTGAAACACGTGTGTACAATATCATATATAAGGATGTAACTTGTAATCTTTAAAGGCCTTAAACGATCGGTTTTGTCATGACGATACAGTCAAGGACAATAAATACTCATATATATATATTATAACAAGAAGATAGTTAATGTATGAAAAAATAGTTTTATAATTGAACGGAAATTCTTTCATCACGCGATCAGATTCTGCAATCGATTCTAATCTTAATGCATAACTGAGAGGTCACGTCAATATCTATCAACGATTTTTTAATGAAAATGTCAAAGTGATTTTAGAATAGACTAGTATTATAATTAGAGCAAAGTTGGGTGAAAAAAAAAAAAGTAATTTGATATTGCTAGCCAGACTAATAACATTTTCTATCCATCAACTCTCATTCTCTTCTTCCTCTACTCGTCTATCCTTTAGTACGACACAGTAATTTTACGAGATTAATTGAGTTTTCTTCAGGAAAATAGATACACGAGACTATTAACAAATACCTAGAGTAAATTGATCGAACTGCAGGTGGCCTAACGATACTAGCAGTATCGATCAGTGCCGGTATATACTGCGGATAAAAAATATAGGAATTGATGTAGTAAAAATATATATATACATTCACAATAGTCGCGTGCAAATGGCCCTGACGGCAATGATTGAGGAATAATTTTTGCGAGAAAATTCCAACAAACTGCCCACAAAAAAAAATAACTGCAGATACGGAAGTCATTAGTATTCTGAGCAATTTAATCCGCATTGATATTAATGCATAAATTTTATAAAAAAGACAATAACAATAGTAATCTATTTTTTTTTTTTCATCTGCAGTTAAAAAAACATGATACGATTCATTAGATTCTATTAAACATCAAGAGACATTGATCTCTGATAAATTGTCAATGAAAGCGTTAAGGAAGCATTTAATCGACTAGAAAATTTATCAGACACAAAGGGAGAGCCGTAAATAGGCAGAGGTAGAGATAAAATATAAAATGTTTTTTTTTTTCCTTAATTAACGTTCAATGTTTTATTACACTCACCTACGACGCTCAAAGGCGCCTTGCAGCTGTGGCAGAAGCACTGCAACACGGAATCACGTACAAGATCAATCAGCATGATTGCAATAAATCCGTTTAATTTTTTAATTAATATAAACCAATTGTTTTTTTTATTGATAATAAATATGAGTTATCAAAAAATACTTAATCAGCAATAGGAACAAAAAAAATGATTTAGTTCCTGGGGCGGTGGCTGAATAGCAACTGATCCAAACGTTGCGCCACGACGCCGGGCGTCGCTCAATATCCACCTCCGTCCTCACTACCCTCTTTTACTACCCTCTACTCTTTCTCTCACCCTCGATAATATTACACTTGTATACTTGGAGATATAGATGCTAGTAGTATATAGTAGTCGTTATTTCTCTTCCTTCTCTACTGAATACTTAAGTATTTGCTGTTCGACTGGCTGTCAGGCACGTGCGCACACGTATTACATTTACGGTGGATGTGCAGAGTGGTAGTATAGAGGCTGAGGTGATAAAATAAACCCTAGACCTGTACCCTCAATTTACACATTCAAACACTCTAAGATGATTTCCACACAATGCCGCAAATTTGATAAACCACCTTTCGATTAACTTCTGGCATAATCTGTTTTATTAATCAAAATTCATGATACTGAATACTCTCTTGAGTATAAACTCTAGATAACAAGTATATCGATATTGTCGCCAATTTCCGATGACGTAATCCCTAATATCTCGGGGTTGTTTTTTTATGCACGAATGACTAATCGTAAAAACCTAATGGTATAGAAACGTCAAATAAGTAATGAATTTATTATTTATTAACAAGTGTAACACCGGTATACAGTATTTTTTATTTTTATGTGCTTTAAATACTACCCTCGATACAACCTGATGTTAGTTGTGGAGTATTGACGTTTAAAATAAAACTTTAATGTAAATTCAAAGAGATTGAGTACTGTATTTACAATTGTAAATAGAATTCAGATTTCTATAATATTGTACATATTATTATGTAATAAAGTAGGCCAGCCAAAGATAACTGACAATTATTTATAAATATAAAATTCACCGATATTTTAACATTTAAAAATATTAAATTAGTACACGCAGAAAATTTTTAAGTAAAAATTACCCATAAAGTTTGGTACTGTAAGGACATCTAGCCAGTAACCAAATTTTTACCATGTTGTTAGTAGAAATTGCACTTCATTTACATGCTATCGAGTAGTATATTTTATAATATGAACGGGAAAAAATTTAGACATTTAACACATGTCCTCATAGTATCAAACTTTTTGGGTAATTTTTACTAAAAATTTCTCTGCGTGTAGGGTAAAAGTACCATTTGCGGCCAGTGCTCCATTTTAGGACATTTAATATTTTGTTTTAATTCATGAACAAGTATAAAAAAAATTCCATTGTAATAGAGTGATAAACGTATCTTCAAACACATTTTAAAAATTAATTATGTCATTGCATTTCTTACAAATTATTTTATTTAGGTTTTTGAATGCCCACCCTGATTAAGCAAAACGATCCACTCAATGATGAATGTATATCTATATAGTATTAAAATTGAATCGTTGTGAATTGTTTTGAATCGTTTCTTTTAATCAGGGCAAAACTGGCCCTAAAGTGGCCAAAAGCGGTACCTCTACCCTATGTACTTAATTCAAAATTCAAATGCTAAATTTTGTTTTTATCTAATTTATGCATAAGTTAAAATGAAGTTTGTCTATAAAGTTTCTCTCGCAATAGTAAAAGTTGCTGATAAATTTCTCTAAAGAAAAATCTGTAATTGGATTTCTGAATCTATGTGAATGTTTTGATTGAAAGTAACGAGAGAAGCAGGTAAAAAATATAAGAAAAATAACGAAAACAACAAACCAGTTATCATCAAGAGTCCGATCAGACAAGCTGCTCTCCGCGTTAGTGTATAAAGAAGGAAATAAATTAAAAAAAAAAAAAAAAAAAAAAGATCGAACAAAGGTCTGAAAGACGCTTGAAAAGGTTTTAGTAGTTACTCTTTCTCTTGCTCCTTTTTCTCTCTCAATTTCTCCCAACTGTTTATACTAGGCACACACATTTCACACACGTGTTTGTCCTTTAGTTGGCCAATAAATGGAGAGAGATACATGTATCTTGACGGATATGGTGCGGACTGGAATCAAGTTACCCCACGCACCATGACCGACCCTATATTAGCTGGTTGCTCAGCAACAACAGCTTTCGTATCAAAGTCAATTACAAATGCACATCAGTTTCGCTGCAATTAAGTACCATAAATCAATTTAATAGTAACACGACATACTCATGATTTCTCTGTTGGTTGAGATTTATAATCTTCATTCTATATATATATATATATATATACATCAGTACACGGTGAAATGAATTTTTAAATAATCACCAATAGTGCTCCTGTTAAAAAATAATAATAATAATAAACCAGCAGATGAGTCATGGTTTCAAGGACGACAAAAATAGCTGTACATACTATTCCAGATAAGTCCTGGATTTAATTTTGAGAACCACTGAGTGTCGTTTTGCAGTTAAATTTGCTGCAGTTGCTACCTTCAATTGTAAAATACCGGGTGTATTTAGTTCTTGAGTTCGAGGACACGACCCAAGGGCTTTGACCTTATCAACATCCATACAACATATAATTCTCTTATTTTAGACTTGCCCAGATCTATCATTTCATTACTTTACAAACATATTAAAAAATTTAACCCTCTTGTTTACTTACGATATCTAATCGTATTTAACATTTTTATTACTAGTAGTTTGAATTTTATTAAATATTATCCGTTTTACTTGATAGACCCTTGACACTTCCGGCTATCGATACAGTATACGCTTGTTGACGTTTCCTCGTTAGGGTTCCATAAACACCGATGTACAATGGATATTATCCAGACACACCTTTCATTGTTTACAATCTCAATAGCTTATTTGTTAAATACTTAATACTATTAAAACTTTTTATTTTACAGCTCGCTCGACTTATAATATTAATACTAATAATTATAATGCATAATAATAATTATCTTAATCATTAAATTACTATCTACTTTTTTTTATTATATATTTTAAACAATAAAACATACCCTCATTGATAGCGGATTCTGCAGTAGTTGCCATCTTCAATCTAAAAAATTAAAATATTATTTTATAACAATTTATTTATTAATTTATTACAAATAATGTCAATTGATATTTTTATAATAATCACGAGTTTATGTTAATTAATATTACATTTTATTCGTGTATATATAAGGACATAAATATTTTATTTAAAATTGTTATACTTGAAGTTAATAGTAAACAATAAATGATGACTAATGATCAATTAAACTGATAAATTCGGAGCTATAAAATATTGTCTCGCTCAAGTGTCAACGTCTTATCTTGTGATATCTTTAAGGATTGACTGAACTGAACGAAATTCATTGTGATTTTATTTATACATGAGCACACAAAGAAAAATGCGTTTCTTTATTCATATTACGCCGTAAGATAATGATTTTGTAAACAGCAAATATCCGGCATTTTTTATAAATTCAAAATAAACAATTTAAATATTCAAAATTAATTTGAAAGTACATATAAAAATTTTTGACAATCCTTTGTGTCAATTTATTCTCGATCGAAAATAAATTGACACAAAGGATTGTCAAAAATTTTTATATGTACTTTCAAATTAATTTTTTATAATAATACGTAATTTGTCATGTGAAATACAGTAGCCGATAAATAAAACTCAAAATTTTTAATTAAAAAAAAAATATTTAAATAATTAAATAAAAAAATTTATATTTAAAAAAAATAATTAACCATAAATAGTAATTGCATTTAATTATTATTAAATAATATTTAGGTACATGATAAATTTTTTGGAGTTTTCTTTGTTAGCTCATGTTATTAAAATTGAAGTCTTACCTCAGGAATTACTTACGACGAAACTCGTTGAATAAAATAATTATACTCAATTAAAACCAAGTTTTTATTCTAGTATAATTATAAAAAAAATAATTGAATTTATTTATAGAAGATTTAAATAAATTTAGCGACACTAACAGAATAAACACTGATCTCAACTGTGAACTGTTGATCAGAAGTCTGCTTATGAAGCAGCTGCCTTTTATTCTGGCCAACTAACACTCGGACAAAGGCTTACTTGTATAAAAACCAGACAAACAAAATCTCTGTACACATACATACTTACTGTGAGCGGGAATAAATACTATTGGCTGACATGATTCAACGTTTACTTCTTATTCGCTCGTTTAAATTTCCAACAGTTATATTTTTGTTTTTCTGTTTAAACTCATTCAATAACAACTGGATATAGATATAGATGTGTCATGGTGGTAGTGAGCGTTGTCTGGAGTGTTCGTTGTCGTCGTTAAGGTTCTCGTTGCTATTGCTGTTGCTGAGTAGAGTATCTTATTTATTCAATAGATTTTTTTTAGCTGTCTGAAACAATAGAGACAGTTATGAATTATTACTTATAAGATAATTTTATATTTTTGTTCTCGTTATTATATTCATCAAATTTATAGTTTACTTCCTGGAGATATTTTACTATTATGGCTGAACTTTTTTTTATTATAGTTTTTTTTTAAAGATCATTAATACTAAATATTGTTTTTTTAATTAAATCAAAACATAATATTTTACAGAATTACTCGAATGTATCAATTATTGATATCCCATATAATCTCTATGGAGTTGAAAAGTTTATGATAGTGAAGTTAGCCGAGGTCTAATAATTTTATGATCCTGAAATTGACAGACGATCAACAATTTTCGGATTTTTTTTTTAACAAATCAATTACAGAAAAAAAAAAAGCTAAAAATATGCACATGTAGAAAATTTAAAAAACTACAGGTGCAATTTTCCAAATATTTCTTTTTTTTTAAATTTATTGTTTAAAAAAAAATCCAAAAATTATTAGACGTCGGCTAACTTCAGTATCATATAATTTTTAGGTTTTTTGTTAAACAATAAATCATAAAAAAAAAATATTTGAACAAATAGCACCTGTAGTTTTTAAAATTTTCTATCAGTGCATATTTTTAGTAATTGTTTTTTTGTAATTGATTTGTTGAAAGAAAAAATTCGAAAATTACTAATTTTCTGTTAACTTCAGGATCATTACTGAAGTTAGCCGATGTCTGATAATTTTTGGATTTTTCTAAGAACGAGAAATTAAAAAAAAAAAAGTATTTCAAAAAATTGCACTTATAGTTTTTAAAATTTTTTACATGTGAATATTTCAGTTTTTTTTTTTTTTTTTTTTAAATAAAACTTAAAAAAAAAATTCGAAAATTGTTAATAGTCTGCTAACTTCAAGATTATGAAATTTTTATGATTGAAATTAGCAGACAATTTAAAATTTTCAAATTTGTTTTCAACAAATTGTTTACAAGAAAATAAAAATCAAAAATATGCATATGTAGAAAATTAAACAAACTATCAGTGTATTTTTTCAAATGTTTTTTTTTTTTTATAATTTATCGTTTTGAAAAAAAATCCAAAAATTATTAGACGTCGACTAACTTTAGTATCATAAATTTTTGTTGTTTCTCAAGACCACAAAATTTAATTTGTTTTTTTTGTTCAATCTTTTATGTTATGAATTAGACACAGTAGTGTCGTAATTGTGAGTGTAACTGACAAGTAAGAATTGTTAAAATTTTCAAGCAAATGAGTGAAATGTAAGCAGAATAAAAAAAAAAAATGTGTATTTAGATGAATAAAAAATCAGTAGGTGCATTTTTTAAAATTTCATTATTTTAATTTATTAATTAAAAATTTATAGTTTGTCTCAGGTCTGTTACATTACACTCATCTTAAACGCGCATTTTCTAGGAATCTGCACATTTAAAAAATGAAATAAAAATATTTATATTAAATTTAAAATGTAGGATTTTATTTGTAAAATAAATAAAATTATAAAACTCTTTTACTTGTTTATTTTGTAATAAAAAATAGATACAAAGTAATTTCATAAAAATAAAAAAATGTATGAGTGAAAACAATGCTATGAGTCATACATAATGATAAAATAATTGTTTAATTTTATTATTGTAGTAAAAAATCTCAAGTACTTTGAGTTGTAGTTTTGGTATTATATCCTTGATTTTCTTTGTCTTTTTATAAATTTATGAAAACAATTTCATTTAGTTTCTCTTTATATTCGATTTATAAACAAAGAAAATTAAATTTCAAGTTTGAATAAATTTATATGAGTGTGAATGGAGCAGACATTAGACAAATTTAAAATTATAAATAAATAAAATAAATAATTTAAAAAATAATATTTATAAAAAGTGCCTTTATAAATTTTAAAATTTTTTAAATGCGCATTTTATAAATTTTATTTTATTAAATTTGTCTGATGTCTGCTACATTTACACTCATTGTAAATTAATTAAACAAAGTATATGAATATTCTTTATAAAAACATTCAATAATTAGTTTATAATTTAAATTTAAATTGGCAGTAATATTTTTTATTAATTCTAAATCTATAAATAAATGAAAATAAAATTAATGATTAATTAAAAACATAGTATGAATAAGCAAAAAAATGATGATTTTGCTGTACCAATAATAAAATTTAGACAAAATACCCAACGGTAGATAAAGAAGACAAAGCTAGAAGTGTAGAAAGTGTCTCCATCATCAGTTAGACTCGAGGTTTTGAGTTAGAAACAATAAAAGTACATGGTGAAGTAAAACATAACCTAACTTTTTAAGTTTAATCTTAATGAATAAGTTAGTGTTCATTGAATTACGTTTAATTTACAGATACACTTAGGCGGAAATATACGAATGACAATTAGTGATAATTCAGGAATAATAATAAGAAGAAAAAAAAGAAAAATTTAATAAAACTCGCTGAAATGGCGAGTACTGAAGATTCAAATGAAATCCTTGTGAAAAGTAGACTTAGACAAAATGAGGACATTGGTGTTGTAAATAGCTTTGGCTCAATGGACATTGGCAGAGGACATCGGTTGCGAAGTGAAACTGATAGCTTTCCAAACATAAATGAAAGACCTGTCGACGATATTTCTATTGAATTTTTTTATACGCCACACACTTTAACATTACTTTTTATTTCAATTAGTGCTGTAATCTACTTTGCCTTTGTCAGGTAATTTTATTATCTATTATATACTATTAATTTGAATAATAAACAATAATTTAATTATCATTATTTATATAATACCATATATATTTATTTTATTAAACTTTCCTAGAGACAATCATGATGTTGATGACAATTTATGGGCTGGAATTTTATGCGTTATATTTTTTTTCCTCATAATATCAGTGTTGACATTCCCAAATGGACCATTTACAAGGCCACATCCAGCGGTTTGGCGAATTGTCTTTGGCTGTAGTGTTCTCTACCTCATGTTTTTACTATTTATGCTCTTTCAAAGCTACGAAACCGTAAAAAAAATCCTCGTATGGGTAGATCCAGGATTATCAGCGTTTCGTATTGATATGGACAAAGAATATGGTGTCAACTGTTCCGATATTACTGTTGAAAAAATTTGGAATCATCTTGATGTCTTTGCTCTGGCCCATTTTCTCGGTTGGGTTTTCAAAGCTGTACTGGTCCGTCATTTAGGTTTACTTTGGGCAACAAGTATTATGTGGGAATTAACAGAAATGGCATTTGCACATTTGTTACCTAATTTCGTCGAGTGCTGGTGGGATGCCGTTATCCTGGATGTCGCAGTATGCAATGCACTTGGTATATGGGTTGGTTTAAAAATTTGCTCAATACTGGAGATGCGGGAATACAAATGGGTCAGCGTACGTGATATTGAGAGTACTACTGGAAAACTAAAACGTGTTGTTCTACAATTTACACCCGCAAGCTGGACTTCGGTACGATGGCTGGATCCATACTGTACATACATGCGTTTTGTTGCTCTCTGTCAGCTTGTCATTTTTTGGCAAATTTCAGAACTTAACACATTTTTCCTTAAACATGTTTATGAATTTCCACCGTCACATCCATTTGTCGTGAGTCGATTGGTGTTAGTTGGCGTTATTGTTGCACCCTCCGTTAGGTGAGAATTTCATTTATTAATAAATATATTTGTTTATTTTATTGGAAAGCTAATTATTGGAAATCAATGATCATTAAATATTTACCAGTTTTATTATTTAATGATAAATTGTCTGGACCTATCAGTTTTTCAATTATAGCCATTGTAATTAAATATACATTTACGTATTAGGGTGACCCAAAAAATGTACTAATTCTTTATTTTTTAATATCGTATAAAAATTTTTACGTCTTATGTATTTTACAAACTTTTTACACAAATCAACACGAATACAAAATTTTTAGAATTCTTTTAAATATTAATTTTCAAAGGTAGTTTGAGAATTTTAAAAGTTTCCTAGTAGTATACTTTTAATGTTTTTGTACGAGTTTTAAATACTAATAAATTTTGTATTGGTAGCTTACATGATTACAAATAAATCTAGAATACGAAATATAAAGATAATTAGTCATAAATATATTGTCAAGGTCATGATTCATGTCAGGTATAATTTAATTTACACATAAATCTTTTAATTTCATTATTTTGGATCGCTAACAATTTTTTTTTCTCTAAGAAAGATCATTTGTATAAATCCTCAATATTTAAATTAAAAGCTCGCTTAAGAACATCCCGAGTATCATAACTAGAAAATTTCTAAATTACTTTATTTTCTACGTATTAAAATTCGCCGTAATGATATGAAAACTTTGAGTAAAGTAAAATTTGGGATTCAAAAAATTTTCAAAATTTTTATCATGATGATTTTTGAAGCGGGATATAAAATGCGCGAAACTGTAAAATTTTCATACAAAATTGAAAAATGAATTAATTTTTTGCGCTCTTCTAATACATTTGTACTTATATTTATTTATTAATTAATCATTATTTTTATTTACATAAATTTAGGCAATATTATATGTATGCTACCGATCCGACATGTAAAAGAGTTGGTACTCAATGCTGGGTGTACGGTGCGATAATGGTTACGGAAGCATTATTATGCATTCGTCATGGTGCTGAACTTTTCGAACGAACTCAGGCAGTTAATATTATAGTTTGGTTACTATGTCAAACATTAATATCAGTTCTATGTGTCTACGGCTGTGTTCTCTGGCATCAATACTTTGAGGTATATATAGTTCTTAATTAATTTATAACACCAACGATTTTAAAAACTTTGTTTTAATTGATTTTATTTTATTTCATTCAATTACTAACTTGACTAAAAATATTTGTGTGTTTTTCTGTGCTTTTGGAATGTGTTTTTTATTTTTTCATTTCAGAAAGGAAATAATAGCATGGCGCCAGACACGAGTCCAACAACACCTGAATCACCTGGTATATAGTTTTTAAATATATTGTTTATTTTTACGCTTTATTATTTATGTTTTAAACTTGATTACTAAAAAAAGTCGGTCAAAAATAATCGATTAATGGATTCAAGTATGAAAATATTTTGAGCTTTTCGGTTATAGGGTAAGTCGACTAATAAATGGATGGCTAAGCTATTTCTCATGATCCTGAAGTTAGCAGACAATTACAAATTTTCGGATTTTTTTTCAACAAATAAATTACAAAAAATAAAAATATGCACATGTAGAAAATAAGTGCAGTTTTTTAAAATATTTTTTTTTTTTTAGAATTTATCGTTTTGAATAAATTTCAAAAATTATTAGACGTCAGCTAACTTCAATATCATTATTTTTCATGGTTTTTTAAAGAAATTATATAATAAAATATCGATAAATTTTGCAATGTTAAATCTAAAAAACAGTTGATCTTGTGGGCCAACCCCAAAATGTGTAAAATATGCATACACACGTACACGAGGACGGATGGACGGACTAGACATTCCACCCGGAAATAGACAGAATAGCTTCCTAGTATCTCAAAATGTCAAGATCTGATAAAAATTTGATTTTCGAAAATCAGACCGAAACCAATAACTTTTCTTTTTTTGATAATTGTCAATTTTCATAGCGGCAATTTAAAAGAAAATAGGAAAAACTTAGAAAAATAAAACAATATTCCTAATAAATAAAAGAAATATTCCAGTAGTCACCGTATTTGAATATTCCGATTAATTCTTATAAAAGTTTTTTGTCAGAATCAATCAGAAGTACGTTACTTTTTAAAAGAATTTGTAAGATATTTTCAGTGTAAATTTATCAAAAAACTCACCCAATTATTGAGGGCCATCCATTTATTGGTCGAGTTACTCTACTTATTGAAATGAATAACAATATTTGAAATTTTTTGGGCTAAATTATAATTAAATATTTTCTATTTAATAATATTTTTTATTTGAAATACGTATGACAGCTTAATTAATTTATCATAAATAATTTTAGGAAACTTGGGAGGTGCTAAAAAAGAATCTTTGGAACATTGTGATGATAAGAAGAAAGAGCTGTAAAGATGAAGACAAATTACAATAGAAATTTTTTTTTTTTAACAAATAAGTAAAGCTTGATCTATTTCAAATTTTCTAGTCGTACGACCTGATCACTACGAGCCACGCTCAAGTTCGTAAACCTATGCCATAATTAATACATAGTAATACTATAAAAAAAAAGAAAAAAAAGAATAATGATAATAGATTAAGTTACATGTAACGATGAGTTAAAATTGATTATTGTCTCGTACGGGACAATAATCAATTTTAACTCATCATTTTTTATAGTTAAATTAATAATCAGGTATTTAATTACGCAGTTTCAATCACTACGCTTTGATACTCGAGATATGGAAAAATACCACATGAAAAGTTTGGAAGTAATTGTGAAGCTTCCGGACAATTCCATAACTCGCCAAATGCTTTGTTGTTCGTTGCTGTGGCAAAAATTCTCACGCGACTTGGTAGAATCGTATTCTCATACAATGAAATTAAAAATTTGGTTAGTGGAATCTTTGTACAGTGTGACTAAAAAAAGAAAAAAAAATAACAGTATCTAAAATATATATAGATTAGTTTTAAGATAATCCAAAATGTCATAAGCAACAAATTAAATAATTTATCAAAGCTTTTAAATCAATACCTTTTAAATTTATATTTTTATATATTAATTCATAAATTTAATTTAAATAAAAATTTGTCTCATATTTTAATAATAAAATAAATAGGACTAGATTTTTAAATTGTTGACTTGATGAAAAAATAAAAAGAGATGCTAATAAATCTAGATAATTAATAGACTTGTTATATAAATCATCTGTAGAGGATAAGTACATCATGACAATCGATTAGTTTAAATTGGGCATTGACGACTATTTAAATATGAATAAATATATAATGATAAATAATTATTGAGGATTGATTTTTTAAGCTTATTGATAATTTTTCCATTCATTAAAATTATAGATTAATAAATTGCGTTAAAACTTTTTTTTTACCTGAGTGTAAGAAAGATAAAAAAGCTGATTGATATTTAAATTTAACCAGGGTAGAAGCTTCGCAGAAGTTGATCCAATTCTAGCCAAAGTATCGTGGGCAAGTTTAACGCCCATAGCGTCAGATAGTCTTGAGTTTAGAGTCAATTGAGGCATCTAATAATTTAGAGATTATGTTATTAATAAAATAAATATAATAAATAAACAAGTTCGATAATTTAAAGTAATAAGTGTTTTTAATGTATTTAAATAGTTTGTTAATTAATATTATTGTTATTTTACCATGAAACGAATGTGTTTATTATGAGATGAAAGTATCATATGTATCGGCTCTTGAAAAAGCGATTGATTTTGACAATTTATGTAGTCATCGTAATTCGTCTTTGTAAAATCATCATCAAGAAGTGCGAATGGAGAATCACGTGTTCCATTCCAATATTTTATTCCTGTTAATAAAGACAACTACGATGATTAATTATTATTATTATATACTTGAATTATCCTTAATTATTTTTTTTTCATTAATTTTTTCTTTCTTTAAAATCACTGTGTACTTATTTATAAATATTACACAACTTTTATTGTACATTATGTTCCTTAATTAAGATTAATTAATTAATAAATATTTTATTTTACCATTTGAGTCGAAATAATTGGCTATTTCACGAGCTATGAGATTTCCAACATTTGATAAAATTAAATAATCAAATGATTGATCGTATTTTTTAATTGATGGCCAGTCAATTGCACCTAAAGGTACGAGAATTAAATTTAAACCATACAGAGTTTGAAATGATGATTGATAGGGCTTTGCAAAATATGTCCAGCTAGAAAATAATTATTTATTTTAATAGAATTTCATTAAAAGCAAGTTTTATTTTAAATCAATAACAAAAATAAAAGCTTTGAAATTTTAATTTCTCAGGGAATGTATTAATTAATTAATATAGAAAGTACATTTTTACGAAATTATTTTAAGTTTTAGTATTACTTTTATTATAAATTACAATTAAAATAAAAGAATTAATTTAATAATCTAAAAAAAAAATATCAACTTACAGTTGTTCTGGATTACTTGGCTTTATTTCTAAAATATTGTACATTTCTCGCCTCGAATGCTTCATTAAAATTATTGTGTTATTGAAGTAATCATCAGTCATAATTAATTGTGAACTGTTATTGAAATAAGAAATATCTGGAATGGATATTTTTAATCCTTCTAATTTTTGAATTAATTCATCACGACCTTCTTCGTTAGTCCACTCTAATTTTTTAAAATTTAATCTCAACGTTTCTTTTAATTCAATAAATATTTTTTGTATCTGACAATGAGTTAAATAAATTAATTTTAAATCATTTTTATAATAATTATTTTTGTTTTATTATTTTATTTACCATCGAACTCGTGTAATTAACTTCATTTTCCGAGAACGAAGAAATGTATATATATGAAGTTTCTTTAGGTAAATAATTCATAGCATTATTATAACAATAACTTTCTAAATCCTTAAATGATGTTGACTCTACTAACTGTAATAATATCAATTGTTATAAAATATAAATATATTAAATAAAATAAAGAATATATATAAATGATGTATAGCAGAAATGTAGACAAGACATTGAAAAAAACTAATTATTCATATAGCGACGTTTTGATTCTTTTTTGAATCTTCATCAGGCATCTATAAATATATATACATCGCAAAATATAATAAAGAACAAACACAATAAATAGTCGGAGAGCTGGTAGTCCATTTTAATGAAGTGGTTGATTCACTTTGAAACTTTGCATGATAATACTTTTAAAATAGATTAATAATAAATGATATGTCTGGCTGGTCTTTTTTAGTACAGATTTTCAAATAAATGTAATTAAGATGATATTAAAACTTCAGCTTGAATTAAACACTTCATTTTCATAACATAAGTTGGCTAACTGAGTACGAGAAGAGATTATTTCATAGCGTGTTTATTTTTTTAAAAAATTCGGTAAAACTATCGGCAGTTGTTTGCCTCAAAGCTCGAGTTTCTAGAAGTTGCGATGCGTTGAGATGATATTAGACAAGATTACTTGCGTTTACCTAGAGTAATTAGTAATATTTATGAACAATCGTTTTTAATTCATGACATACGTGTTTGAAACTCACTGCCACCAGGGCTAACATCTGTAGATGGTCGTGCTGAATTTCAAAATGCCTCTTTTGTATTCTTTCTCGAAAATGAAAATTAAGTAATTTACTGTAGTTATTAATTTGTTAATTTAAAATTTTTTCTTTGTCATTAACATTAATTATTATTATAATTTTATTGTTATACTGTACACTTTTGGAAAATGATGTATTACTTATTGATGGCCTTGAGGGAGCTTTGGCTCTAGGGTCAAATATATATCTTTATCTATCTGTATAAAAATACAACTTTGGGGTAGTTTGGTTCTGTAGTTACACTTCCAAAAGTGTCTGGTTTTTTCATTTCTATCTTCAAAATTTCATTTAATTTTACGCTACCCTGATTAAGAAAAATGATTTGAAATCATTCAAAACAATTAGAAATGATTTAAAACAATTCGAATTGGCTAATATATAGATATACACTCAGTATGGATTGAATCATTTTTCTTAATAAGGGTGATCATGAATCAAACAATTTTTCTGACATATATTTTTTTGCAAATTTGCGTTATGCGCAGGATCTCCTGTACGAAAAAAAAAAAAAAAACCGGCTAGATGTATGATTTATTATTTATCTCTCGCAAATTCGCCTTATTATAGACTTAACTGGCTTACTTAGTCACGATTTAAGACGACCACGTCTAAGTCAAGTTTTATTTTTGACCCGGGTGATGAAAATTCAATGAAAGAATCGAAACGTCGCTAAATCAATAATTAGTGTTTTAAATGTCTTATCCACGTCCCTGCTATATATAATTTATTAATTATAATAGATCCGAAGAAACAAAATAATAAAAAATATATATATTTACCTCAATGTATAAATTTCTTGCGTAAAGTCCAAGAAGTGCATTATTTAATTCACGTAAATGAGTTTTACCAAATTTTTCCAAAGTATTTAAAGCATTAAAAATATTATTTTTAAAATATATTTGTAATTCATCATGAGGTTCAAATGTCATTCCAGTGATAATTGATATTAATTTTGTCCAATTTAACTAATTAATAATTGTTAATTATTTAAAATAATAAATTTATTATATAATTAAAATAGTGATAATGATAGAGACTCACTAATTTTGAGTGATCTTCCAAATCACTGAGAGTTATTATGCCGTAATCTTTAGATTCATAAGCTGCACGAATTTCACTATCTGGTGGATAATTCTGGAGTAAATAAATAAATAGTGGAATAAATATTTTTAATATTAAATTAGATATTATAAAATATTTGATAGTTCAATTTATGATAATTTGTTACCGAAAATAAGGCTTTAATTACTTGATAATTTATATCAATAACTATTTCATTAATATATTCAGTAATATTATCTAAACTATAAAATTCTTCAAAAATATCAAATTCTTTTAGTGCTTTAGTAACAGAATTATGTAATTCTCTTGTATTATTCTGTAAAGAAGAAGTTTTAAATAAAAATATAAATAGAATAAGTTTATTGTAATTATTTTTTTATTTTAATTTTATAATTACTTTGCAGGATTTGTAATTGTTATAAAGTTCTTCTAAATCTATTTCTTCTGATAGATCATCAATGTCTTCAACACAAGATGTATAATTCAAATATTTAGATAAATTATCTGGTGGTCGGAGACTTAAAATAAATTTTTTAGGATTCATTTCATTTACATCTGGTACAATATCAAAAAGTATCGGGCTAAAAAAGAAAATTTATCAATAAATTTGTTTAAAAATTATATAATTATGTTTTATTAGGATGTTTAAAAAAAAAAAAACGAATTTGTTTTTTCTCAGAAAAAGGTTTAAAAGTATCATTTAGATATAAAAATATGCCGGTGAAAATTAGAGCTCTAAGAGCTCGAAAACATTAGTATAAATACATTTTCGAGCTCTTAGAGCTCGAAAATATCTTTGGTTCCCTTTTATTATGAGCTTTTCAAGCTCAAAAGGGTTATGTTTTATATTAACATTGAAAAATTTAGAATTCAAAATAATTAATAAATAAGCGTTTTTTACATATTTATTCACAATTATGTTCAATAATTAGCTCAAAAATAAGTTTACGTGATGCATTGTATCTATATCGTGTAAGTATATCGTGGTACGAGTGAAAATTATGATTTTAAGCAGTCACTTCCAATGACTTACATAAAGATGAACATATTAGTTTTGAGTTATGTTGTTCAGTAATTATGATGTTATTCAATAAAAAAAGCAGATACAGATTTTACATTTATTATTCCGTCGACGATATCTCGAACGGATTATCTGATTGGGACGCTCTTGGCAGCAATCGAATGCTTTTATCGAGTTTTAGAGCTGATTAGATTTTTGAATTGATCGATTCGATAGTTTCCGAAATATTCACGAAAAACGAAAAAAAACGTTTTTTTTTTCATTTTTTCGTCGACGATATCTCTCAAACGGATTATCCGGTTGAGACGTTTGAGGTGGCAATCGGCGCGTTTTATTGAGGTCTAGAGCTGATAAAATTTTGTGAATGATTGGTTCAGTCATTACGACGATATTAGCGAAAAAACGTTTTCTACTATTTCTTTCGTTGACGATATCTTTCGAACAGATTATCCGATTGAGACGTTCTTGGCGGCAATCGAAAGCTTTTATCGAGTTCTAGAGCTGATTAGATTTTGGAATTGATTGATCCGACAATTTTCAAAATATCCAAAAAAACGAAAAAAAACAATTTTTTTTTCGTATTTCTTAAATATCTCAGAGTCTATTTGACTAAATGATCTAAAATTTTCTGGAAATCTAAGTTCAGAAGGAATCTTTCAAATGTCGCAAGAACCATCTAAATCGGTTCATTCATTAAAAAGATATGAGAGGTTTACACCCCCCCCCCCCCACACACACACATCCATACAGACATCGCTCTGAAACTGTCTGATAAGCATCCTCGCACCTTCAAACATGAACATATGATGAAAACCCGATTTTTGCAAATCGGGGTGAAACCAATAACTTCCTGAATTTTTTGAAAATCGTCGATTTTCTTAGTGGGAAGTTAAAAAAATAATTTGTTTTTTTTTAAACACCCTAATGTTTATAAATGGAAACCTTATCGTGTCTGAACAATTATTTTAAGTATAATTCAAATTGCAGGGAGGACAAAAAAAACATTAGAATTTGAATATTTATAAATGTTGGACGTTTCGTCACTTTTATTGTGACTTCATCAGCAGCTAAAGCTTTGAGTGATTGAGGTATGGGTATAAAAACCTGTTAAAATGTTTAAAATTATAAAACTGTTCAATTTTATATTTTTGTTCATTATATGTTTTTAATTGCTGATGAAGTCACAATAAAAGTAACGAAACGTCCAAAATTGGTCAATATTGAAATCCTAATGTTTTTTTGTCCTCCCTGCAATTTGAATTATATTTATAAAAAATATTATTTACTTATTGTGCAGAATCATATTGGCAATTAATTGAGTTAAATCAAAATTATTTTCCCAATTTGATGCGGTATAAAATTTTCCAATTTTACTTAAAACGTCTTTAGCTAATTAGAATAATCAAAATAATAATTATTTTATTAGACAATAATTATCAAAAATAAATTATTAAACAACTAAATAAAAAAAACCTTGAATAATTCTGTCATTTTTGGTAGAATAGTCATCGTATCTCATACAACTGCTGACATATTTTGTAAAAGATAAATATTCTGGATGATGATTAAATTTCTTAATCGAATCTAAAACTCAAAATAATTTTAATAAATATTTACAATCTAATAAAAACGATTAATATTATAATAATAAAATAATAAAAGTACTTTTTATTCTTTCCAACGCTTGCATAGACAAGTCAACGTTACTAATTTGAGGATCTGATTCCATGCCACCACAAGCGTATTCATAAAAATCATCACAAGGATTCGCTGAATGATTCATATAAGATAATATTTTACTTGACAATTGTTTACATTGTCCTGACATACATACAGGACTTCTTTGTTCTTCATCTGACAATTCAGTGATAGTTTTTTCTGAAGATATAATTTTATTTTCCAGCAAACTATTTTTAGTTGTATAAACTATTGGATCATTTGGATTAGCCGTTGAAATTTTAATTGATTCTGCTGTATCTTCATCGAAAGCTTCATTTGTAACTGATGGACCTAGTGTACTTGTAGTACCATTATTTTCATCCCCCTCAAATGTGGTTTTCAATTCTTCTGAATACGTACTTCCAAAATAAAAGTAAACCATTTTTTTTATTGTACTATATCCTTCTGATGGTGATGGTGTTACAGTACTGTCATCACTTACAGTTTCTTCTGTTCCCCCAGATTCAGTATAATCTTCACTAGTATTTATTGTAGACTCAGTAGAAGAATAACTATTAGATACTGATGAATCCTCATAAGATATTGATGAAGACATTTCAATATCACCAGAAGAACTAGTTTCTGATAAATCTATTGGAGACACTGATGAAAAACTAACAAAATTATCATTAGATATCGATGACGTTTCAACATCACCAGAAGAACTAGTCTCTAATAACTCTATTGGAAACGCTGATGAAAAACTAACAAAATTATCATTAGATATCGATGACGTTTCAACATCACCAGAAGAACTATTCTCTAATAATTCTATTGGAGAAGGTGATGAAAAACTAGTAAACTTATCATTAAATTCTGACGACGTTTCAATATCACCAGAAGAACTAGTCTCTAATAAGTCTACTATAGTAGATGAAAATTCAGTTTTTCTAGTACTCGTAGCATCATCTTCTATGTATTCATTTTTTTCAAAACCTTCAGATACTTCAGCTGTCACTGAAAACATTGTGGTATTTTCTAATTTTTCCTCTAGTCGTTCAAATTTACCAGTCTCATTATTTTTATAAAAATCATTATCACTTACATATTCTTCACTATTCTGTTAATAAAATATTTTTTATAAATTACAATAACTCATAAAAAAAATAAATAAATATTAATCTTACATAGTTATCATCTTCACTGACTGCATTGTTATAATTATTATTTAAACTATTTTTTTTCCAAGGCCAAGTCGCCAAAATAATAATAACACACATCATAATAAATAAAACCATTGTAATAACACAATTTCTATAAGATTGATCATTATTTTGAGCTGTATTAGGTTTTTGTGTCACTTGATACGATCCCGATGGCATTTTTTTTATACAAAGTAATACTAGGTCGGGTAAAAAGTGAAATTTAAAATGCAAATAAAAATAAGTTTTGCAACAAAAGTGTATGATAACAAGTAATAGTGAACTAAATATTATTGTGGAACGAAAAAAACGGGTATTTAGCATTTCAAGGTGGATGTGGTTTAGATAGCGGCTTCCTTGGCGATACTAGAATATTATCAAAAAATTATCATTATAATTGCATATAATCATTATGAAGAAAATTAATAGCTTGTGTTGAAAAAAGAAATACTATATTTTTTTTATAAGTTAATATAATATATGTATATATGTATTAATATTTACAGTAAAATTATCACAGATATATGTAATCTAAAAAATGTTGCTATTGTAAAATGCATCGTACACGCACATTGCACATTTAATGGCGATAACTATCTTAACTACAACCAAAAAAAATCTATGATAACGTAAAAAAATTCTAATATATTTTTTAAAAATTTTTTGTTTCAAAATTTGTTATTAATTGATACAAGTGGACTCTTGCATCGATTGGAAATCCATTTCACTGTTCATGTCTTCTTCTTCTTCTTCTTCTTCTTCATATTCTTCTTCTTGTTCTTTAATTTCTATTTCTTCTTCTTCATCTGATGAATCAGATTTTATAAAAGTATCAATAGCATTTATGTCTTGTGATACGCTTAAATTTTCTATCAAACTTTTTTTATCTTGTAAGTCTTCCAAGTTATCGAGCATCAAAAGATCTGATGATACCTGTACCATTAAAGTAAATGAAATTAATATTTATGTTCACATTCAATTACTTTAGTTTAATATTTTTTGTATACATATTTATGCTAGAAAATAATAAGATGCAATTTTACATTTGAATTTGAGTTATTAAATAAAATAAAAATTATTTTTGGGCCTCGTTATCGCTGATGAATAACAAAGCCATGAAATTTGAATAAAATCGACGTTGGTGGGATTATAGTATAAATTATTTTATTTTATTTAAATTCAATGAATCAGTTGTTTTATATTTATAAACATACCATTCGCTTATCAACTTCATCAGTTTTTAATTTCTCTTTATCAGTGAACCCAGCAGCTGTAGATTTTATTACCATTTGTCGCTTGGGTGTTGGTTTTCGTGGCTTGAATGTACCAGAGGCTTTTCTTGGTAATTGTGAGCTCATATATTTTTTTGTTTCAACAGTTTGATTACAATTGTGTGTATTCAATTGCTCTTTATTCTTGAATGTCTAATCAAAAAAAAAAAAAAAATCAAATAAAATAAAAATCAAATTTATACTAATAACCATTTTTAATAAACGACAATTAAAAAGTATCAAATTTAATTGAATAAAATTAGTAAAAAAAAAAAAATTTACCTCTGAACAAATATCACATTTGAAAGTATGTTTACTCATCTCGTGATGTTTCGTAGCTTGAGCGCGATTAAAATCACGATTACACTGAATGCAAGTGAATCTTTTTATATTACTGTGAGTAAGAAGATGTCTTTTTAGTTTATCTGGTCGTGAAAATTCACTCATACAACCAAGATAACCACGAAAAGGACATTTCAATCTTTTAGTAAGATCATGAATTAACATATGACGACCAAGCCGATCTTTACGTTTAAATCTAGCAGGACATTGTGGACAAATAAACGGAGTTTCTTCACTATGAATTAATTTATGATTGGCAAGATACTGCTCTGTTTTAAAAGCTTTACCACAATCTTCACATGCAAATTTAGCAGACGACACATGAGTCTTTAAATGTCGACGTAAAAATCTTTCAATAAGAAAACTTTTACCACAATGTGGACACGCATAATCATGTGTCGTAGTTTCGGTATGATGTTGAAGTGCTTCGAGATTTGAAAATGATGATTTGCAAACAGTACAACAGTAATATTTTTCAGTTGTTTTTTGTTTTTGGACGGAGTGAACATACTGATGAAGACCAAGATCAGACAGTGTATTGAATATTTCACCGCACACGTGACAGCGATATTCTGAGCGTTTATGACTTCTGGTGTGTTCTAGAAAATCATCTAAATCGGCAAACATCATACTACAACTATTCTGTACGCATTTGTATACTTTCAATGTCATATGTGAAACTATCAAATGACCTTTCAATGCTTTGTACGAATCAAATATCTCTTTACAAAATTGACAATGATAGGTGCGATCAATACTTCCATCAGGTGGTGCCTTAAAATAAATAAATTATTTAAAATTACAAAAGCCAACAAATATATTTATTTAAAATTTAAATATTAACTTTATGTTAAATAACTACCTCTGGAGGTAATGAATGTATGGCCGTACCAGGCCATACTTTGTGCGATGACATGTGTTTTTTAACATTTGACTTCTGTGCAAACGCACGTCCGCAAACAACACACTGATATGGTTTCTCACCTGTATGAGAACGCTCATGTTGTTGCCAATAAAATTTTTTAGCAAATTGTTTGTGGCAATAATTACACTTGTACTGTAATAAATATTTTATTTAATAAATATTATTAAAATATAATTTGTAGAGACAATACCTTTAAATTTAATGGTGGACTTGTATTATTTTCTTGTGTTTCTAAACCCTCTACAATGTCATTCATTATATTATTATCAATTGGCACAATTTCATTAGAAGAAGATACATCATAAGTAACATTATCTTGTGATGTATCACTTGTACGTGGCTGATGCACATCATCAGTGTCATCTTTCAGCAAATTATCATCAGATATTAATGACGGTGTTGTAAAATTTTCAAGATTTTCAGTGTTTAAAATAATTGGTACACCAAATTCAGTATCTGCTGTCAGATAACTTGAATTTTCTTGATCCATGCTATAAATAGTAAATAATTCATGTATTTATGTGAGATATTAGGCAAAATTACTTAAGAATACCAAAGTGTAGATCAATAATATATGAAAGCTCGTTTTTAATTCATGGAATGCATATATGGAATTCTTTATTGCCAGAATTAACAATACAAACTTTTAAAGAATTTAGGATTGCTTGTTTCGATCATTTTTTGAATATTAATAATCTATATTATTAAGAGAATAAGGAAAATTTTGTTCCCACCATATTTATATGATAGAATTGGTTAATGTTATTAAATTTGGGACCGTTAGAAAGGTCTTGACTTGAATTTGTGCCTTTTCATGGTTTAAACTTTTTTTTATTGCCCAGTATTAAGATAAAGCGATTTATCTACATCATTCGAGTTACATTTAAATTACGCGGGAAAAGAAGACGGTCATATTTATTTTCTTTAAATAAATAAATTAATTATTTTAATTATTCTGTCATTAAATATGACTGAATGTCACCAAATATATAGCTACATTATTTATATCGCGTTACTAATTCAAAAATGACAATTTTATACTCCCTTTTGGGTTCAGAAAGCTTTTCAAAGCCAAAAGAGCGTACACAGAAAAAAAAGGATTAATTGACGCAAAAAAATCTTTACTCCCCTAAAGAAAATTTTTACTTATCCCAAGAAATTTTTTATATTGTGAATTGAAAACAAAAATTTATTTAGAACTAGAATAAATTACTTGGCGCAAGAAATTATTTCTTGCTAAAAAAAATCTTTTCTCGCTCCAAGAAAGTTTTTTGCGGTAAGGAATCCGTTTTTTTTTTCTGTGAATTTCATAAATTTAGTAGTGATACTTGGCCAGTCACGTAGTGACTGCAGGTTGCTCGTAAATTAATTAATCTTTTTGTTAAAAACTGTAAAACATATACATGTATATATTATGTTCCTTAAGATCAGAACGTTTTTCGCGCAACGAAAAAAAAAAAATTATAAAGTAATAGATCTACTGGATGACTAGATTTCTGAAATGTTTCGCATATAAATGCTGGTATGTTAGCCAAAATTCTTAGACTACCCTCCTAACCCGAAACTATTCTTGAAGCAGTCGAATTACATTTTTTTTCATTTTCGTTGCTCGAAAAACGTTCCGATCTTCAGTACATGTATATATTTTATAAGATTTTTTGTATTTTTTGATGGTCCTCAGGGAGCTACGGCTCTAGGATCAAATAAATTTATTTATCTATTTATCTATGGTAAAAAATAATTTGTTTAAATTATTTTACCTGAATAACATATCAGATTCTTCAAGAATAATCGGCTCGGTAAGTTGATTAGTTTGTATAAATGTTTCTGTAGGATTGTACTGTGTGGTAGGATCTTGACATGGACCCTCATTATGGACTTGTACTTGACTATTATCACTTATTAAATACTGACTTAAATCAACAGTCTGTTCTTGTTTTTTCAGATGCGATCTTTTGTGCAATAAAAACATATGCAATGATGTGTATTGACATTTACATTTACCGCATTGGAAAATGTCTTCTTCATCTTGATCTATCGCTAAAGAAAATATAAATAAATAATAATTGTAAATTAACTAAATAGAGTAAGTAAAGAATTTAAATTTAAATAATACCTGATTGTTCGATATCTGGCAAAAGATTTTGTGATTCAAGTAATGATTGTACTGTAGAACTATCTAAAGAAACGCCTAAAAATAAATATTTATTACATTAATTTTATGATTAATTAAATTATAATATTTTTATTTAATTAAATAAAAGTTAAATGAGTGATAATAAGTATATATTAAAGTATATGTAAATGTACTAGAGTATGTAGAGTAAACTAACCCTATTATCAATAAAATACATATTTTAATTTACCTGATAGAGCGTCAAAAATAGACTGTGCCATTTTAATGGTTTATTTGTTTTAATTAAGAATAACTAAGCATAATAATTGATTGATTGTTATTATTATTAATAATAATATATTATATATACCCTTAAAATTAGTAAAAAGTTAATTTTATTGCTTAAAAACATTAGCCAACATTTTTACTTGTCAATGTTTTCACATACTGCTACTACGCGCTTTAACTTGTTCTATACCGGGTTACAATAAAGCCTGATTTACAAATAACATATGTGTGCTATAATCATATCATGATCTCATATGACTAAAGACCAGATTATCAAATCGAAAGATATTTAACAATTTTCGGATTTTTTTTTCAACAGATCAGTTACAAAAAACTAAAAATACGCACATGTAGAAAATTGCAAAAGCTATAAGTACAATTTTCTAAAATATTTTTTTTTACGAATGTGAATGTAACAGACATCAGACGAATTTAAAATTATAAATAAATAGAGTAAATAATCCAAAAAATAATATTTATAAAAAATGCACTTATTAATTTTCAAATTTGTTAAACGCGTATTTTTTTAAAATTTTATTCTATTATTTAATTCAGTCTATTTCCTAATAATTTTAAATTTGTCTGATGTCTGCTATATTTACACTCATTTTTTTTTTATAATTTATCGTTTTTAAAAAAATTCAAAAATTATTTGACGTTGGCTAACTTCAGATCATTTATTTTAGCCGAGTTTAAAGAACTGCCAGCATGAGAAAAAAAGTAACTAATGAAATGAAATTGCTTATTTTGATAAATATTTTGAAAGTCTATGTTTAATTTTGAAAATGTGAGTTTAAGTATGTTTTAAAAATAATAACCTAAATTTAAACAAAGAACTAAAAACTGGTTGACCTGCGGCAAACTCCGAAGCTTACCGCTGTTTTTGAGTTCCTTGGGCTATTTTCCCCACATGTTAATTAAATAATTTTGATATTTATAAAAATTTTGGAAAAATTTTAATATTTAAATAACTGGCTACTTCATTAAAAGTTGATGCAGCCTATAAAAATAGTATATTATACACCTAGGGAGGAAAGTAGGGCGTTACATACCCGGGTCGGAATGTCCTACTTTCTTTCCTAGGTGTGTAATATACTATAAATAACAAAATTTGTCTAAAAACGCGTGTCGCGAAGAGAGACAGGGTGATTATTTCCCCCGTAATAAACAAGGACACTATATGACAGATGCGCGTGCTACGTCAACAGAGACAAGAGTAGCCAGAAAGAGATAAAGCATTTTTACTTGACATGTTTTGAGTTTCATTGTAAATATAACCTCACTCATACCACGTGGAAAAAGTTCAAAATAACGAAAGTATTATTGGAAACTCAAAATATGAAGGAGTGTTTTTTGTGTGGCGGAAAGAAGGTTGTGCGGGATTTTGATGAGAAAAAAGTTAAAGATTGTTATGTTAAAATTTTATTTCGAAAAAAAAAAAATTTCAAACATGGTAATATAGAGTTCAATGCTGAATTAGCCAATGTGTTCGGTTATCACAATGAGTGTTTCAATAAAGTAATGGTTTTGAAATCAAAGTACAAAGATGATTTTGATGCCTTTTTTAAATCACAAGCAGTAAGTAAAATCTCGATTTTTATATTTATTTAAAATAAAAAAATATTATTTTATCTTAGCTCAAAAAAATTAACATTGATAGATACCAAAATTTTCAACATCTCACGATGATCATGATCCACTTGCGACTTCTACAAAAATTGTCGCTGATGCAACAAGCCAACAGCTCCCAGACGCTTCGCATTCTACTGTTGCAGATATAACTTCTACAGAGGTATATAAAATAACTAATGTCTATAATTTCTAATTTTTTTTTTAATCTGAAAGATTTTATAATCTATTAACTTTTTTTATTTTTAATAACGGTAATTATTACACATTCATAAAGAATTAAAAATCAAATTTCATATCAGAGCTTTTTAATATTGTTTTAAATATTAAAAGTTCTTTGCAACATTTTCTGTTGAGATTGTCGGCTACTTTAATTTAAACAATAAAATATTTGCTGCAGGCTCAATCTTGTACATCAGCATCTCTAGATTCAAAAAATGATACTCAGAGTTTAGCATCTGTGACCATTTCACCAATCGCGGTTGAAGAATTAAGATCCTATGGAAACCAAATAAAAATTGAAGAAACGAATAATGAAACATCTGAGGAAGCGCTTTCATTTGTATCAATTAAAAATACAGCCTGTATTTTTTGTGGACAAAAGGCCAAACGAGTTGGCAAGAAACAAATGAACGTGAGATTTTCACAGGCTCAGTCAACTATTGATACCATCTCCAGAGCAGCTAAAGCATTCGATGATATTCGCTTGCTATCAAAACTGGATAACCAGAAGGCAGTACCTTATCATGCAGCCTGTTTTTCCTCTTATCAGGCCCGATTCAAGCGCCAGATGACGGATCGTGCTGATGATAGTTACTGGCATACAAATAGAGATATTCATAAACAGGCATTCAATGCACTTGGGACCTTTATTGAGGAAGAAGTGATCAAGAAGAAGAAAATATTTTACTTGACACAATTGTTGTCCCGGTACAAAGCTTTGCTGTTAGAGTTTGGAGAAGAGAAAGTATGTCTGGCTGATTTTGAAACCTATAGAGCTGAAAACTTAGAAAGAAAAATTTTAACAGTTTTTGGAGATCGACTAATTATTGAAGCATCTACTGGTCCTTTGCGAAAAAAAATTGTATATGCAGACGATATCGATGTTTCCATGCTGGACAGTGAAACATTAATGTTAAAAACTAAAAACCATGAAAAGTTTGAGGATGTGGCTTATGATTTGCGAAATTGTGTAAAAATACATAAAAGGAGAAGGCTATCGGAAAATTTAATCGTGAATGATGTTATTAAAAGCGAATTTGACATTCCGAAAGAACTTTATGATTTTATGAGTAATTTAGTCGAAGGACCGGATGTGAATAGTAAAAATCCTAATGGAAATTCTGTTAAAATTGAATCGTTGTGTAATGACATCATTTATGCTATTACTTAAGATAAAACAAAACCGTCAAAACATCTAACTTTTGTATTCGCTATAAAATCTTAAACTAATTCTCGTAACGTTCTCACCATTTTAAACAGACATGGCCATACAGTTAGTGATAATTTAGCCGAAGAATTAGAAACCGATATGACTTATGCATCAATATTAATTTAGGAGTGTTTCATATGCAAATGACATCTTTTAAAGCTGTTGGAGAATATATTGAGTTGACATTATAGTTCAGACAAAAGCGGTAGCTGTGGGTTAATTGAATAATTTTTTAGATATTAAACATTTCAATCGCTGCAGACTTCTTCATCCTCTTACGTCAGCCGCATTGCACAACAGTATTTTAAAAAATATTAAAAATTGTGATTCGACACCCATTTCCACCGTGTTGGAAGTCAAAACAGAAGATATTGCGAACAATCTGAAAAAATTTTTAAACAAATAAATGTCATTAATAAAAAAAAGTTTTTGAAATATGTACAAATGACTTTTTAATTTATTAATATGTATTTTTTCTAATAATTTATAAATTGTTAATAAAAACTAATTAATTATTTGCTAATAAACGTCTACTATATTCAATGCTTCGAGTTCAGATACAAACTTATGTAATTTTTGGTTTTAAAATTATTGTTGTCATAACTGGTCATCTTTTTTCATTGCTAAAAGACAAAAAATTAAACATAAATAATTTTATTTACTAACTTATTTACAAATTATTTAAATTACAGGCAATTTTGACAAGTAGTAATTCAATTTTTAAAAAATTGTAATTAAAAATTTCAAATCTACTATTTATATATAAAGTTAATATTAAAACCCTATTATTGATAAGGTACCATAATTGTTTCAATTATGTGGTTTTTTTTTTTTTTAAATGTGTTAATTAATTATTTAAATACTTACTTAACTATCAACTGAAATTAATTTATTTTAAATCGACTAAAATTTTTTCATACAAATCATGCCAACTGTTTAAATAAATTTATAATAATAATAATTCGAAAAAGTTTTCAACTTGTATTAAGTAAAAAAAAAATGAATGTAGCTGACAATTGGAATTTTTTAAATTTCTAAATAAATAAATAAAATGTAAATAGAATAAAAATTTAAAAACGTATTTAGATAATTTAAAAATTAGTACGTGCATTTTTTTCAATTTCATTATTTTAATTTATTTATTTAAAATTTATGAATGGTCGCATGTCTGCTACATTCACACTCATAAAGATAATATTTGACTGACTTCAGACTTGTTGGATGGTATAAATAAGAATTGTAAAGTAAAACTCCACTTGATCATTCGAACCTCACATTTCGCCGGGTTCATCTGCTTTAATTTTTTTCTTTACTCCAGTTAATTTTTGTCAAAAAAAAAAAAAAATTTATAAAGATGCCTGGCAAACCAGATTACAAAGTTGGTAAGTTAATAATTTACTTTAAATAAAAGTAAATCTATTTTATTATATACATTTTATAAAATAACATTCTATAAATTTATATATTTTTCCACGTGGTGATTGACCGGTTTATCTTAACAATTTTTTTCACTGTTATCAATAATGATGTTCTTTGACACAAATATTAATTTAAAATAAATTTTATATTCAAAAAATATTGATAAGGTGACATATTAAAATGGAATAAAACTGTTTTTAAACAATATATATTAAAACAATATGAAATGCATGCATTTATTGTTAGACAAAATGAATTTAATAATTTCCTTTGAGTTGATCGAACAGAGTAAAATTTGAAATTTTTATAAAATAGTAAAAAAAAAATTAATCCATTTATTTAAAATCAGAACTAGATAAATATCAATAAAAAAAATCAACATACAGACAAGTGTAAATAATTACCGAAGTCAATCATTCATAAGAAATATTACAGAAAATTGATATGATCTTGAAATTAGCAGACAATTAAGAATTTTCGGATTTTTTTTTTCAACAAATCAATTACAAAAAAAAAAACTAAAAATATGCACATGTAGAAAATTTAAAAAACTATTTTTAAAACTTTGAAATAAGAAATTAAAATGTTTATAAAATAAAAATAAAAAAATGCATGTTCAGACAATTAAAAATTCAGTACATGATTTTTTATTTAATTTTATTATTTTAATTATTTAATTTTTTTATATGTAATTAAAAAATTGTCGTATGTCTGCTACAGTTATACTCATGAAATTTATCACAACGTTAATGAAAGTTACAATGAAATATTACTATAAATTTTTATAAACATATCTATATTTAAATACTGTAATTAACATAATCTAACTTGATGTTATTGCACTTAATAAATATGTAACATTGTTACAAATAAACATCAGAACTGGGTTAAAAACATGTATAATTTTTTTTTTTAGCTGATATTTCCTTAGCAGAATGGGGGAGAAAAGAGATAACAATGGCAGAAAATGAGATGCCAGGATTGATGGCATTACGTAAAAAATATGGACCGAAAAAAATATTAAAAGGTGCAAGAATAGCTGGTTGTCTTCATATGACTGTACAAACAGCCGTACTTATTGAAACTCTAGTTGAACTTGGAGCAGAGGTAAAAATTACCATATTTACAATACCAACTGTTTTTTTTTATTTTCATTTTTATTTATCTTCGTTTGAACTAAAAATTCAATAGTTCAAGATAAAACGGGTTATCTATTGACCTTAGGAATTATTTTGTAATGTGCGTTAGTCATTACTTATCAGCAGTACATTAATATTAATTGATTTGTTTGTTTTATTTTATTTTATTTTTTTTTCGAGGTCCAATGGTCATCTTGTAACATATTCAGTACTCAAGATCATGCTGCTGCGGCTATTGCTAAAACGGGAGTACCAGTTTACGCATGGAAAGGAGAAACTGAAGAAGAATACACCTGGTGTATTGAACAGACACTTGTTTTTAAAAATGGACAGCCACTTAATTTGATACTTGACGATGGAGGTGATCTTACAAATCTTGTTCATGATAAATATCCTCAGTATTTAGAAAATTGTCGTGGTGTATCTGAAGAAACAACTACTGGAGTTCATAATTTATATAAAATGGTTAAAAATGGTACCCTTAAAGTACCAGCAATAAATGTCAATGACTCTGTCACAAAGGTATATTTTATGATAATTTAGGTGATTGTTTACAATCGAGGCTCCACACATTTTTCAAAGTTCCAAGTGCTCACACTAAATATCCATAAATAAACTTTTTCCACGTGTTCAGTTACACGGCGGATAAAGTTTTCTTGTATTTTTGTCTTTAAAACATGATACCTATCCAGGCTTTGCACCTCAAGGGTTAAAAATTGACGAAAATAACATGAAATTTTACAAATTTTCCAAAATATATTTTTAAATATGTAATTATAATTTGTATTTGATACCTTAAGATGGACAGCGGAGTTTTAAAGGTCCATCTAAGAGCTACAATAATTTTGGAGCTCTTATAATACTTGAAAATTGGCATATTTCTGTTATTTCATCACTTTGACGGTGTATGCAAACTCACCTTACATTGAGATGCAAGTAATTTAGACGGTATCCGCCTCCTTCTACTAGTATAGTGTTGATCGAACCTGCTACACGGTTTTAGTCCGGTCCGTACAAGTATAAGGCCTAGTCTAAAGCAAAAGTACGTTAGCATAGCCTTACTGATGAGTCTGTTAACGTACTCGGGACGAAACTACTACCTATTATGGCACATAGACTTGTGGTTGACTTAAGAGTCAATCCATAGAAAAATAAGGAAGTCATGTCAATTAGTGCATTGTAGCACGGAACTAAAAAAATTTTAAAGATAATCTCGAAGTTACGCATTTTTCTACTTTTTGTATAAACATATATATTATTGATGCTTATATAATACCTAATAAAACAAATATATCTTCAGCCCGCCGACAAAAACTTGCTGTTGAAATTGTTTTCAAAGCAATTTATCTAAAATTGGATTTTTGCTTGTTTTCAATAGGTGGAGTGGTGATTGTAAATGTTACAAAAAATTACAATAAGTTAAATTTAAATACAATTTTAAAATAATTAATATTGATAATGAATTTTTTATTTTTATAGAGTAAATTTGATAATCTTTATGGATGCCGTGAGTCATTAATTGATGGAATAAAACGTGCAACGGATGTAATGATTGCTGGGAAAGTATGTGTTGTAGCTGGATACGGTGATGTTGGTAAAGGATGCGCTCAGAGTCTTCGTGCTCTTGGTGGACGAGTTATCATCACTGAAATAGATCCAATAAATGCTCTACAAGCAGCTATGGAAGGTTACGAAGTAACGACAATGGAAGAGGCTGCTCCAAAAGGACAAATTTTTGTTACCACCACTGGCTGTAAGGATATTATTGGAGGTCATCACTTTGAAGTTATGCGCGATGATGCTATTGTCTGTAACATTGGGCACTTTGACTGTGAAATTCAAGTTTCGTGGTTAGATAAAAATGCTAAAGAAAAAATAAATATTAAACCACAAGTTGATAGATACACTTTGAGTAATGGAAGACATGTTATCGTTCTGGCTGAAGGACGTCTTGTAAATTTGGGGTGTGCTACTGGACATTCAAGTTTTGTAATGAGCACTTCGTTTACTAATCAAGTACTTGCACAAATTGAACTATGGACTAAATCTGATTCTTACACTATCGATGTTCATATGCTTCCTAAAAAGGTTAAATTACAATTCATTACTTATTTTAATTATTTATTTCATAAAGAAATTATGTAAATATTTTTTTTTTAGTTGGATGAAGAAGTTGCTGCTTTACATTTGGATCATCTTGGTGTTAAATTAACAAAATTAACTCCCGAACAAGCTAAATACTTGGATATTCCAGTTAATGGGCCATTTAAACCCGACCATTACAGATATTAGAGACTTTCTTTTTTATCAGAAATGAAAAATTTACTACTATCAACATTTTTATGTTTTATTATTATTAGAAATTACACGCGTACTCAGGGTAAATTTAAAAACAAAATTATTACAATCTTATAAAAATTAAATTTTCACGTACAAAATTATAATTATAAAAAATATTCAGTTGTAGTAAAATATTGTCCTTTTGAATAAAAAAAATGAAAATAAATTTATTATTTAAATATTTTTTATACTAATTCATAACTAAAGGAAAAGAATTAGCTAGCAATAATTTTTATTCACAAATAAAAACTTAAAAAAGAAAGTATTTATTGTTGAATTGGCGAAAATTTGGCAGGTTTTTGAAAAATTACCACTTTTTTCTTCTCTTTCGTACTTAAGTGGGTGAGCAATACAACGTAAGACATTTCGTCTATACCAAAACAATTTTAAAACTATAAAATACATAACATTATATTTAAATTGCATATTTATACTTAAATATTAATAATTGATTTAGATGATTTCGCCAAAGATAAATTAATTTATAAAACATTTTATAAAAAAATTTATCAATGCCCAGATCGCACCACGAGGAGGTATCATCAATTGCGTTCCGCACACACGAAAAAAGAGGATTAGTCAACGTTTGTTTTAAGTAAAAATAATTAAATTTTTACCGAACCCAATTAATGACTCAACTCTTTTATCGCGTGTTAAATAATCTTCTTGAAGGTTCAGAAAAAATCATTTGGATTTTCTTCAAAACCAGAAGCGTCATTTTCAATTGCTATTTCAATATCTAAATCGTCTACTTCTCCATCTACATTATCATCAAGTCGAGACCTTTTTGCTGGGGGAAGCAAAAGTGCATCTTCTTCTGATAATGCAGGTAGATCAATTTCTCTCAAAGTTAATCCTTCCTGCAACTCACCATTCACGAACCCCGGATAAACTAACTTAACATCCAAAAGGAATTGCATGATTTGAGAACCATCGTCTTTAAACTTCATCAAGACATTTCGTCTGTACCAAAACGAAGCCATGTATTGGTGAAGAAGTTTAGGTGTTCTGCAACATACAATGCTTTTTTTCAGCAATTTGTTTTGATTCTCTAAATCATTGATGGTATTGGCCTCACCAATTTTGTTAACATATTCTTCCTTACTATTATCTGTTTGCAAATTAACACAATTGGACGAGAACAATTGTTCAATTCCGTGATACTGTTTTGCACTGTCGGTACATAAGTCTGGAAGTATTTTTGTCAACGTATCTTTTAATATACGGCCACAATTCTCTTTTGGATTTTGAATTTACTTGAAAAAAAAGACCTGTATTGTCTTTCTTGCAATACAAACCTAAAACAGTTGTAGTCATTTTTTCGGTAATCCGACCCCGATTATACTTACGTTTTGTTAAAAACATTTCGTCAATCTGGACCGTTTTACCGTCATCATCAAGAACAACATTAGTATGTGATGCGATTATTTCAGCTATTTCACGACAATGACTAAAATAATCATATATAGTATTCCAACTGAGCTCAGAACCATCGTCACAATGACGCCTAGCCTGTAGATTACGGTACACATCACTAATTTTCCTTCCAATGACGAAAGAAATGACGATTGCAAGGGTTTCTCTTAATGAAATACGACATAAATTTCCATCAAAAAAAGTGTTTATACATGGATTAATAATTTTGCGACAAGATTTGGATCCTTTTTTCTTTGTATCTTTTGAAGAACATCTCTATACCCATTTGAGTTTTTCGCCAGCAAAATTCTCAACAGACATTGGGAGCCCGCAACATAATGATGGAGTTGAATTGCGTGAAGGTATCAAGCCTATTTCTTCCAAAAAAGAAATAGTTTGATCTTCACTACCAATTAACTTGTTAAAAGATACAAAAATATTAAAATTATCCAAATCTTTATGTAATAATGGATGTTTACCTGACAAAAGAATTATAAATAGACCATTTGTTACTGATAACAACACCATAATGAGAGAATATATCAAATATAAATATATGTAATTAAAATATTTAAAATTCCAGGAATCTCGGTCATATTACGTTCATAGTTTTAAATTCCATCTCCTGGTGCGACTGTCGCGGTAAAGTTTGTAGCGCTTTTCTATAATAGCGGAAAAAAATTCAACTCAAATTGGCGCGAATTTTTTAAATTTTAACTTCAACGCAAGTATATTTATGTTTGTATCTCTGGAAGTAATAAAGAGAATGTCATTTGGATTTGAAATTTATTATTCTGAAGATGAATTACATCATAGTGCATTGTTAAAAAAAAAAAAATTTTTTTAATTTAAAAAATTTCTGAATTTGATATCTCGAAAACTAAGCAAGATATCGTAAAATTTTATACTTAAAAAAAGTCTTATTTCTAAGGTTAACTTTCTAAGATCTCAAAACGTCAAGATCTGATGGAAATTTGATATTCAAAAATAGAATCGAAACCAATAACTTCCCTTTTTTTTAAAATTGCCCAGGAAACCAGAGTTTCAGTTCAGAAATTAAAATGAAACTTTTGACATGTTAATGACGTACAGTATATATAAATAATTTCAATTCAACTTTTTAGCTCTCTTACACGTAAAGTAACATATAAATTTGACGTAAAATTAAATCTGCTATTTTACATCAGGTTTATATGTAATTTTACATGTGGAAGAGAACATAAAATTGAAATGAAATTTTTATGTGCACTAGACGTCATCGAGATGTCAAATATTTCATTTCAATTCAATTTGTGAGTTAAAATGTTGATGATGTTCTAGAGAGTTCTTATCAAAATCATTTTTTGATCTCACGTATACGTGAAATATCTGCTTTAATTTGACTGTTGGTTGGACTCAACTGGAGATCTGGGATAATTTTCATAGCGGGAAGTTTTAAAAAATAAATAAAGTTATATTAATCGGTAATGAAGAAAACTTGTGGGCTATATAAGTACGATAGCTAGGAGTCCTGTCATGCGTAGATTGAATAAAATTTAAGTGAATACAACACAAATCGTTCATTATTATATTCCAAAACCTTCCTAATTGATCGATGAAAAAAACGGTATTGAAAGTATGTATTCAAGTAATAATATATATAATTCATCAACCATAAATCTAAAATTCATTATCATGTGCACAGTGACAATGAACTTGGTGCATTGATTGTTTGTATATTTAACCTTAAAATTTATTGAAAGTTCTAGAAAGATCTAAAGCCAGCACGTTTTTTCTTTTAATTTGCTAAATAAATTGTTATAATTAAATTTATTCAAAATGACAACTATATTGAGAGTAAAAAGACGTTGCTCTGATGAACCACTCGATGCATTGATATTAGCTTGTAAAAAAAGAAAAACTGATGATGATGAAACATTAGAAGCCGCTGGCTCCAAGGAACCTTTGACTACTGTTGTTAAATTTGCTGGAACTGTCCAAAACCAGGTAATTTTCTTTATAAAACTCTTTAATTATTTGGTAATTATTCATTGTTTTAATATAAATATTTATTTTTTTAGGAAGTCAATGCCGTTAAAGAAATAACTAAGACACTAAGAAGTGATCAACTAAAAACTAATTACAAACAACATTCAGTTGATATTCAAAATAAATTACGTTCTCAAAAACGAGAAGATTCACGTGAAAATCGTTATAAAGTTGTAAATTGTTTCCGTGAAATAGAATCATCTGTTACTGATGAACAAACAAAAGATCTTGGTATGACTGTCATTGATGTAGAAGATTCAGTATCTTGTGATAAAAAAAGTGATGAAACTGATGATGAGCACAAAGTAATTATTTTTTTTATTTATCACTCATAGAATTAGAAAATTATTTATATATTTGCTGGTTGTATTATGATCCTGAAGTTAACGGACAATTAACAATTTTCGGATTTTTAGTAGATTTCATAGAAATCTGACTATTGCATTTGTCTTCATGACGGAATTTTCGAAAAATTTTGCTACTTCTGGACTCAGCTCGACGAGCTGAGTCAGGGAATACATATGGTTCAAACGTTTATGTATATATGTATATATATATATTTATATATTTATACGATAGAACGTGGCTTGTCACGACGATAGCGTCCGCAATTCTTAACTGATCTCAATGAAACTTAGAACACATTTTCTGTAGACGATTTTCAAGATCAAGTTCAAAGATGAGCAAAATCGGTCAATTAGTTTCCCGTGTAAAAAAAAAAAAATTCTTGAAAAAGGGTTAAAAAAGTGTTGACTATTAAACTTCAAGACGTGACACAATGACGAACTTTTTTTTAACGATTTTCAAACTTCTGAAAATTCACGGAAAAAAAAAATAATTGACTTAATACTACAAATTAACATTTTTCAGTGCAAAATACGTTCAGAAAAAACTGATTTTGAACTATTTCTGAACGTATTTTCGTTTTAGCATATCTTAATATTAGGATACTTGTTGATTTTTCTCTGGAGTTTTCAAAAGTTTAGAAAACGTTCAAAAAAAGTTTGCCGTTGTGTCACATTTTTAAGTTTAGAATAGTCAACACTTTTTCAACAATTTTTTCTACACGGATTATAAGTTATAGCATTTCAAAATGTCAAAAATTCATATTTTTACTGATTCTTTATTCAATAACATTTGAATGTGACAATTGTTCGAATTTCTTCAAAATGCATCTGAAAAGTTTTTAAATAAGCTTTAATTCTCATGCCTATATACATATATATATATGCCTACACCAAAGAAATTATTTATCATACTACTCATTAAATAAAATTTTGCAATTGCATTCGTTTATGATGACGTTCAAAAAAACTTTTTTGTGGCTTTTCCAATGCCTCCGATTCTGGCTATACATTTTTTACATACATATCTATTTATATCATGAAATCTACTTCCATTTCAGCTGCCGAATAGCCTTTGTTTTTTTTTCTTCCAACAAATCGATTAAAAAAAAAATCAAACTAAAAATATGCACATGTAGAAAATCAAAAAAACTATAGGTGCAATTTTTTAAAATATTTTTTTTTTTATAATTTATCGTATTGAAAAAAATTATTAAACATCGGCTAACTTCAGTATCATGTTGTTTTTATATAATTGATTAAATAATTATATTTATTATTTTAGGGTAATTCATGGTATGTTTTTGATTTATATTGTACAATGGCAGATTCAATGGAGAATATATTTACTGAATATAATAATGGTTTTACAATCGAACCATTTCATCTTCCATCATTTCACGGTGGTTATAGAGAATGCTGTGACTATTCAGACTGTGAAAATCGCGAAGAATCAGAGGATTCAAATTCCGAATCCAATTGGAAAAATGATTATCCAGATTCTGATGCAGGTTCTGATAATTCAGTAACGCATGATTGTCTTTCGTTGGCTGTTGGAAACATGTGGTTAGATAACGCACAAGAACTCTCCACTGATGACGAGGATGAAAATTTAATTTACACCGTTGATGAGAGTGATGTTGAGCATTTTGGGTATTCGTATGCTAAATTCAAAGCATCGTTGAAGAAAAGTCAAGAGGAAGATGATGAAGATGATGAAGATGATGAAGATGAAGATGATGGCGAGGACAATGATGTCGACAGTAATTATAGTGGTGTATATATATCAGAAATTCACACTGATGACGAAGCTGCTGAAGATTAGGAAATTTTTTTTACTGTTATTATTAAATTTTATTGATTTATAAAAATCGAATCATTTAATTGAATGGGTCCAGTGTAAATATTTAATAGTAATTAATTATTTTTTAAATTGTTAAGCTCATGCAGCTAAAATAAATAATTTGGATTTTTTAAAGTCATTCTTTCTTATTATCTATAGATATATTTTGTACGTGTAAAATTTTCCTATAAAATAAAAACAATTAGGTCAGTTTTTCAAACCGGGCTTATTTTTAATTCGAGTTTTAATTATTATTGCTGGTATATCTATATATCATTAATGGATTATATAGATATTATTAATGTATGTAGATATACTAGCAATATTAATTTTAACTCGGATAAAAATAAACCCGGTTTGAAAAACTGGCCCTTAATGATTTAATTTAAATATTAAAAACATTCAATAAGAAAAAATAAATAAAACTTTTTTCAACATTGTTTTCATTATTATTTCCTTTTTTTAAATTATTTTCAATGGCATTGAAAGATATACAAATACAGAAGAAGAAAATTAATTTAATTTAGTTTACTAATAAGTTAATAGGATCGGAAAATTAGTATAGTACTTGGAGTCATTAATGCTGGGTGTATCTAAATTTATATAAAACTGATAAATTCTAGCCTTCCGACGTAATCGATCACAGAGTGTATTTATTTATTTGATGATCAAAAAATATTAATTATTATTTTTAATATTAAAGTCTATTGAAATTCATGTACAGTCAACTCTCTGAATGTCCGTTTTTGGGGCTGTAAGGGAATATATTTTCGAGAAATAGTCTTCCCACTATCATATCGTTATGCTCGATTTGGTTGTGGATTTTATTAGCAGATTAGACTCTCCCCTAAATGTCCGCTCTGAATCTGGCCGCTATGAAAAACTATTAACGTATAAATACTATAAATATATTAGGGTATTCGTTATTTCCCAAACTAAATTTTTTTACTTTGTACAAATCATTTATTTGAAACCCAAAAATAATTTTGAAAAATAGAAAAGTTTATTTTAATGCCGTTTAACCCGGTCTAAGTAATGATACTTCCCAATTTTAGTGCAATGAGAAAAATTTTATTACTCGCTGAAAAATAAGCGTACAGCTATAACTAATACTAATTTTTGTTTATAAAAATTGGTGTTTTTGTTAGAAATTTTAATACTATCTAACGCATAGACATACAATTAAGTGCTATAAATTTTTTTAATTTTGTTAATTATATATTAATTATTTTAATTAATCAAATTTATATGCAGACACGAAGAGAGCGAGTCAAAATATTTGTTACGGATATGTACAGAGGGTATTGAAAAATTAATAACTCTTCATTGATGGGAGAACGACTAAACATTGAAATTAGGGAAACGGATATTTTCAGAGTGGCCACATAAAGAGAGTCGATTGTATATAAAAAAAAAAAAGGTTTAATAGCAAAATGCAAAGTATGTTTGAGTTAATAAATAAAACTAGAGCATATTGATATTGTAATTAAAATTTTTTTATATTTTTTATATTAGTTGAAGATTACAATTATTGTGATAAAATTGTCCAACGTTTTGTACCGATAAAACTCATCGTAATTAATTTATTGCGCTATAATATTTTTTTTGTTTATTTTTTATTTTAAAATTTTGTTTTAAATGTTTTTAAATTTTATCGTAAGATATGAGTACACTGCGTATACATGTAACACTGGCCTTAAATTCTAATTTATACAATTGTGTGCACCCGCCTCTGAGAACCGCGCATCTCTAAAGGAAGATTTTTATTTATTTTATAATCCGCGGTTATTTTATTTTGATTATTCGCAACAGAATTATTAACATTTATGTTGATAATAAATACCCATGTGTAATTATTTTAAACCATTTTCTTTACCGTATCATCATTTAAATTTAATATTAATAAAAATAATTTTATAATTTATATAAAATTAACTTATTTTAAATTCTTATCACTCTAAGTATCAGATTCATCTAAACATTATTTATCAAAATATTATTTATTAAACTCTCAACAAAAAAATAAATCACTGAAAAAAACGAATATAAATTTATTGTTACAATTAAAAAAAAAAAATTTTTTTTTATATACAATTATAATTTTGATAGTACAAGTCAAATCACAGATTATAAAAAATTATAATTAATTAAATATCATGAGTTTTATTATCAATATAAACGTAACGTTATCGCGAGCGCACTATCAACGGGCGCGTTAACTATTAATTTTTATTTAATATTCATATATTTATATTTATTTATATATTTATATAATAATAATTAATAGTATATATATATATGTTTATATATATATTAAATGTTATATTGCAACGTAATTTAACAGATTCACAAGCTGAGATTGGTATCATTCATTAACTAAATCGTACGTGTTATAAGTAATTATCTACTTTTCTACTGTACAACATTTTACACTCACTCCATTATCAATTTTATCATCATTATTATTTTTATTATTATCTTTCACCTTTTTATTATTATTATTTATCATCAAATAATTATATTTAAAAGGATTTTTCTATTCAGATAACTACAATCTACGAGATTATTCAAAGAGTCATGAGATTGCACACCCGTTGGGCTGTCAAAATTCCAATTATTGTTATTATTATTAATATTAATATTAATATTTAATTTTCTTTATTTTTTGTTGGTCTGTCGAGCGAATTTCAAGACCAGTTAAATTTTAATATCACTCGTGACAAATTTAATCTGAGGAAAAAAAATTAATTCATCAACTTTATAAATGCTCAGCAAGTTGATCTATAAAACGTGTTTTAAATTTGTCACTGAGTTTTCATATAGTTACAATTTAAAATTTTATATACATGACGATTTAAATCATTCATTAACTGAACGATCATACAATCACACAAAATGATATTATCAATTATTCTTTAATAGATTAATTAATTATTTTTCATTTTTCTTCACTTCTATATTATATTTTTATTTACATCACTGTTTTTATTGATTTAATAAGTACGAGCAATTCCCTGGATTGACGATTAAATTAATTATGAAAAACAAAAAAAAAAAAAAATTATACAATTTTAAAGAAATGAAGAAAAAATAATCACACAAAATATTTAAACTAAAGTGTACATATATATCATCATTAATATTTAAAACTGGCAACAACTAACAGTCCTGTAACTGCTGATCACCTGTTGGATCTCAACAGACTTTAAAAATGAAAGAGAATTAATTTAACTATTTAATGAATGTTTTTTTTCTTTTTTTTTATTGGTAATTGTTGTAAAATCTAGAGGAGGGAAGCTTCAGTTCTGCCGGCTGGAGGGCTTGTCGTATGGCTATTTGAGTTATTATTATTATTATTATTATTATTATTATTATTATTGCTGTTATTATTATTGTTATTACTCGCTTCACCGGCATGACTCGAGCAGTAAAATTTCTTATGGGCAATAAAAGTGCTCAAGTAGTTGAAGCTTATATCGCAAGAGCGGCAGTACCGTGAGTTTGTGTTTGTTTTCGCTGGGTCAAGGGTTTCCTCGGGTGGTGGTGTATCTTCACGTTCTTGTTTCACTTTATTTGTTGGTACTGTTACTACTGGAGCTGGTGCTGCTACTGGTGATATTGCTGCGACCGGTGACTTTGCTAGCGGAGGTACCGGAGCTGCTGGTGGTGGAGGTGGCTGCGGTGGCTGAGGACTTTTTCTCGTTTCAGTTTTACCATTTACGTGAATCTCTGCTGTAATTTCTTCGGGAGTTGTTGCAGGTGCTGGCTCGGGTGTTGCTACTGATGTTACATCGTCATCCAGCACACAAGTTATATAATTTTCCTCCTACAATAAATCATTATTTAGTTAGATTGTAATTAAATTAATAAAGAATTAAAGTAAATAATAAATAAAATATTACAAACCTGTAGGTCAGTTCCACGTTTTTCAAAATGCATTCTAATGTGTGTTCTCATACCCCGTAGAGTGTTGCCCTTGTATCGGCAAATAGTGCAACGAAATGCTTTAACACCTTGATGGGCATCCATATGACGTTGGGCGGCACCTGCAGTAGGACTTACTGCACCACAGACTGGACATCTCCAACCACCTGCTTGTATTGAGCATGTGTGCGTCGCACCAGTTTCAATCATCACCTAATAATAAATTAATTAATTTTTATTTATTAATAATTAATCTAATACATGCAAATTTGGTAATTCTTTAGAATCGCGACTCCACTTATTTATACTAAGGAAAAATCAAATTTTATACATATTGCTTTGAAACTGGTTACATCAGCAAGTAACATCAATAACTACATACTTATGTATCCGCGAATTGGAAGTAAATTTGCTTAGTTAGGTCTTAGGGGCCGTTCATAAAATATGTCACGCAAAATTTTACCTTTTTAGACCCCCTTCCCCTCTTCGATACGCTGTCACATTTTCTGCGACCCTCTACCAATACTGCGTCAAAAATATATACCCCCCCCCCCCCATTATGACAGAAATATTTATATATTTACAAATATGAAACAAATGATTTTCTATTGTAACAAAAAAATAAAATTTAAAAAAACCGAGAAAAATTTTCAAAATTGTTTGATGAGCTGCAAACGTCACGTTTCCTTAGATCCCCCGACCCCCCTTGTCGTAGTAAACGAGACCCCCTCCACCCCTATAAGTACGAATGTATTTTATGAACGGCCCCTTATGTAAGCATTAATGCTTTACAGTTTTATACATCAAGTATAAAATATGCTTAATTTCATTATTATTTTTGTTATTTCAAAATTCCGAGTAAACACGCGCTATTTGTCATAATGGACTTATTTTGCCCATATGTTAATTTTTAAGTCAACTGCCAAAAACTCAAGTACTATTATATATAATCTGCCATAATAGATGATAATTTCGTCCTGAGTACGTCAACAGACTCGTCAGTAAGACTATATCAGCGTACTCTTGCCTACCTATATTAGTACGAATGGAGTTAAAAACTCTATTGTGAGCTTCGAACCTCTCTCTACTAGCCCTGATTAAGAAAAATGATTTAATCCATGCTGTGTATATCTATATATTACCCAATTCAAATTGTTTTAAATCATTTCAAATAATTTTTCTTAATCAGGAAGTAAAGTGAGGCGGATACTTTCCTAACTATTTGCATCTATTTGATTCATTAGCTGTTAAAGACCATATTCTTAATGAAATAACAGAAATATGACGATTTTCACATATTCAAAAGTTACAATTTATATTGTTATAGACAAAATTATGATGAAAATACATAGAAAAAAAGGATTTCTTGGCGCGAGAAATATTTTGCATCATGGTTAGATAAAAATTTTCTTAGGACTAGAAATAATTTCTTGGCGCAAGAATTTTTTCCTCACCCCAAAAAAGTTTTTTTTACTCCAAAAAAATTTTTTCCCGCCCTAAGAAATTTTTTGTTTTCAATTTATAATACGAAAAATTTCTTGGGACAAATAAAAACTTTTTGCGCCAAGAAATCCTTTTTTTCTGTGTACAGTAAAACCTCGTTATAAGTTACTCGGTTATAAGTTACTTCCCCTTTATTTGTTTTCGCTCGTCTCGAAATACTACCCCCTCCAGTTCCACTAACACAGTTTTTCGGTTGTCGTGAAGAGATTGCTTCTGCAGTCCTTTTATAAGTTAATAAAGTATGCGCGTATAGATAAATGACAAACGTCAACTAACTTATAAAAGAACTGCAGACACAAACACGAACATGACGCATACATATGCAGAAAACTGAGCGATCACCGAGTAAATGATCAGAGTAGGGGAAAGCCATTTCCAAGAAATTTTTCTCCTACAGCCCCTAATAGTAACTTATAACCAGGTGGTACTGTATTTGATGTGCCGTGAATAAACACGTGGAAAAGTCTAATTATAGAAATTTTTATTGTAAGCACTTGGAACTTTGAAAAATGTGTGGAGTCGCTTTTTTACACGATAACTGTAAATTTATTATAACGAACCTTGCATTTAGGACAACGCGTATGATGCTCCTGAGACTCGGGTTTTTTGGGACAGTAGAAAGCTTGATGAGCGACGAGATTATCCATTGAAGCGAACTTGATCCCGCAAGCCGCACAGATCAACTGAACTAATGGTGGCGATGGTGTATCAGAAGGTGGTGGACTACTAACAGTATTTTCTCTCGCTTGACAATAATGTTTTTTATGAGCTACAAAATTTTCATGACGACAAAAAACAATATTGCACTCTTTACACCTTGAAACACCTTGTTTAACTAGTACTCCAGGTACCGGAGGTGGTGGTAATTCAGCGAGTCTAAGTGCCAATTCCGTAGGGGGTACTGTTGGCGTTGCTGTTGCAGAACCAGGAGTTTGAATAGCCGGTAGAGATCTCGTACGTGGACTTGCACTACCTCGTGACCGTGGACTAGTACTTGATGGTGGTAATGATGAAGGTGCTGGTGATACTCGATTTTCTTTTTCATCTTGATGTAATACCGGAGATCGTCTGATACTCAAATCAAGAGGAGTTGATGCTGCTGATGATGGTGAACTTCGACCTGAGGGTATAGTAACAACAGCCGGAGTTACAGGTTTATTTGCTACCCTGAGAACTTGTGACTGTTCGATTGTTGAGTTTTGAGCAGTCGTCAGACCACGTGTCATTGGTTGAAGTGAACCATTGGGTAAGAGGAAGCACGCTGTGTCTGGAGCTGGAAGGGAAGGTGCTGCAAGAACACTGGCACCACGAAATAATGAACAGGGTACTATTAAAATTGGATTTGTTGGTAGAGCAAGACATGGTTGAGGTGGTGGAGAATCTCCAGGACTTGAACTTGTTGGTGGTGATGCTTTAGCAGCTGAAGCTGGAGTCGGTGGATCTTTTACCACGTGCCGTGTACTGCAATAGTGAGTTTTGTGGGCACGATAAGTCTTGAGTGAATTGAATCTTATATCGCAGTTACGACAATAACGTTCTGTTTCTTCATTAATAAGACCGTTAGTTGGAGTGTTATTACTGCTGGTAACTGAGACCGGAGTCGTCGATGCAGGTGGTACCGGGGGTATAGGTTGTGGTGGTGCTGCTGGTGATGCTGCGTGCATTCGCATGTGACGATTTAGCGATACTTTTTTGTCAGCGCTGTATGAACAGTGTGGACATGCGTATGCTTTACGTACGTCGTATTTACTAGATTTATCTTCATCATCGTCATTAACGTTGTCCTCTTCTGCTCGCGGTCGATGAGCACAATAAAAAGTACGGTGAGCTTCTAGGGTACTGGCTGATGAAAATCTTATGCCACATGGTGGACAATAAAGTGGAATTGGCCGTGACGGATCAACGGTCATTGATTCTTTGCCGTCAGATGGTATCACAAATAATCGTCCGGATGCTAATGCATTTTGTATACCCGCTGGTAATGATGATGCTGAATTTGGTGGTGATAAACCGTCAGGTTTTAATGTAAGAGCAGCAACAGTTGCGGGTCTTAATGCCGGATCCGTAGCTAGACTAGCGTTAAGCCGTAGTCTAGGTGGAGTATCTTCATCCAAACGTATTTTCTTCGGATGATCTGAACTTGTATCAGAACGACGTGATTCATCAGAATCACGACGGCTATCACGTTTACACAGTGATCCAGTAGATCTACTTGATTCAGTCTCTTTTGGCGATGAAGTACCGTCATCGTTGTCGATTCTCGATGCATTTGGACTAGAGTCCTGCCTTTTAGATCTTTGTCTCAATGCTTTCGATAATTCATAATCATCTGCAAGACTACTCAGTCGTTTTCGTGCGTCATCAGACAGTATATTGAGACGTAAACGAAAATCTTCAATCGATGAATTACTTAAGATCACGGGAGTTTGGTTCAGTCTTGGGGGAGGTGGAAGACTTGTATCTTCATCGGGATGCGGTGGTGTTGGACTTGATACTGTTGATCCACCGCCATCAACTCCACTGCTCACCGACGGGGTCTTCTCTGAGTCACTCCACTCTTCATCTTCCCCTGTAATTTAAAAAAAAATTTGTTTATTATTTAATTATAAAAATCAAGTCAAAAAAATGTATTTAAATTTTACGTTTAATCAAAAATTTCCATCGTAAATCGTGCTCTGCAATTTTAAGTGAAACCACCATAATAATTATTGTTATATATATGTAGTAATAATATCAATATGTATAGAAATAAAAAATTTTTTTAATATGTTGAACGTACGATAGCTGATGTACAAATGCTGAATGCCAGCAAGTACCCTAATACAAACTTGTCTACTGAAGCAGCATCCCCTCTAATTGTCCCCAGTTGTTCTACGCACGCGCAAACTTTCAAAGTCTCAATATCAAAAAGTTTAATAAAATAAAAATCCAAGAGATATATAATTATTATATACTAGTATTTATGGGTAATAAAAGATATATCATGGGATTAGATGAAACCAAAAATTAAGTAGTCAAAAAATATAAACGGACGTATGACACGTTGTTGAGTGTAACTCCTGATCTCGTCCGCGGTCGAATTACCCGGATACTTTAATTGCCTCCTCGGGCGAGGTCCCAGAGGAATAAGATCCACGGACCGATTGCCAAGTCAAGTTTTCTTTGCATCCTCAACTGTCTTTCTCTTTTTCTCTTTCTCTTTCTTTATCTTACTCTCTTGATTCGTCTCTCTGGTGCTTCTGCAGCACTGAAGACTACAACTACACCGTACACTAGTGTAGTGTATATAGACTATCCTTGGTTAACATCTCACGTGGCACCAGGCCGTGTTCTCGGCTCTGTAAATAAGCAGTCATCGATGGATCTGCCGGGAGTGCTGGCAGTCTCCATCTCACTCTTCAGGGCCGACGGCCATTCTTAATTGCACGTGCATGCAACTGATCTCAAACTATATACATACAGACATACATGTATATCCAAGTGTATAAAATGTATGAAGCAGAGTACGACATAGTACAGAGAAAGAGAAAGAGGGTATCATGAGAATTAAGACAAAGAGGAAGAGAAAGGTTTTATTTAGTTTCCACTTAACTTGTGTTTTATATTTGCTTTTACTTTCTTATAAGTCTTTCTTACACCAATTTTTATCACTCACCCATTCTCATCTAAGTTTGATTATACATGAGCATACACATTTAACTATGGTACTATACACCCTCTACCTCAACAGCAACCCAGGGCACCAGTAATATATCTCAAGCCCAGACTCAGGGGCAGTTGGGAGCGGCGAGGGGACGACATGGTCGCCATTAACATATCCAACGCTGATAAGCCTTTCTTGGAACCGATACCACCGTATCCCGACGATTTTTATTCCTCCCTTTCTTTATATTTTATATATATATAGGTATGCTACTTTATTAAACACTCTATAGACTCTAAATAAATCCTTTCATTTATTCAAAATTAAAAATCTTACCGAGCTCAATAAAATGCTGATTTATTGTAATGGTATAAGATAATATTAATGACGATGAAAAATGATGTACCTGGAGATCAGAATGTTTTTTACCGAGCGAAAATAAAAAAAACGAAATGAAAAGTAAAAAATCTACTGGATCTAGATTTCTGAAATATTTCGCACCCCGATTCAAAAAACAAATTTTAGTTTAGTCCTCAAAAGCCTCAATTCCTTTGATGTTTTATTCGCCGCCCAGAAAGTAATTCTACTTTTAGTAATCAAAATCCTCAATGAGAACTATGAGGTCTAAATGTAAATAATTTGTCGATTTTAAATTATAACTAAGACCTCAAAATCCTCAACGAATCAAAAGTTATATTTTGGACTTTTAAAAATTTTAGATAGAAAAGAGAGGGGAGAGAATGCGTCGAATGAGACTTTTGAGTGGATAAAATTATTTCTGTATGTTTTGAGTATTTTGAGGCTCTAATCCAGATAATGCTATTCCAGTTTAGTCCTCAAAGTGGTAAAATTGGTCGTAACTACTACTTTGAGGGCTAAATTAGGATAACTTTCTAATATACTGTTTGTCAATCTTTAAATTCTAAATTGATCCTCAAAAACCTCATTGAGAACTTTGAGACTTAGATCCGAATTTGTTTTTTGACTCGGGACGTCAACCGAAAATTGCAGGCCACCTCCGACTACCCCTTAAGTCACCTTTAGAGTAAAATTACATAAATTATTTTCATTTTCGTTGCGTGAAAAACATTCCGAACTTCAGGTACATGAAAAATGAGTTGTGTGTGAATTTATAACAACTGATGTAATGACAATTTTAGACGATGTGGTGACTTTAGACTGGACCAGGTTGATCGGCGCTATGTAAATAGGATCCTGATCGTGACGTGGGCCAACACGCGACGTTAACGGGGCAAATAAGTTTTTCAGTGTATGGTTATATATGCTCTCTCTTTGTGGCACGACCTGTGTTGTCCTGGCATGTACACTGTTACTCTACTCTTCTTTTCTTGTGTTTCTGTTTTATTCCGTATCGTTCGGTGGTTGAGCTTGTGCTCTACACGCGCTCAAGATATGCTAATGTCCCGTCCCACGATCGTGACACCGTTGCTGCTAAGTGAGAGCTCAAGAACGAGCTTCTGTCCTCCCTCATCTTCCAATACTCTCTCTAAATATATATATATATATATATATATATATATATATATATATATATATATATAGTTTAATCTTTTAATAGTATAAAGTTAGCTGTAGTTGTCGTTGGTGGTGCAGTTGAAGAATCATTTTATTTTTCAGATATCAGACGACAACACAACCTTAACCATCGTAGCGGGCAGACTTAACAGCACCAGAGAACTCATGAGCATCTTTAGTTGATCGGGCGTCTCTAATTCAAGGCCTGATGACGACGTCTTCATTCCGGAGCAACGAGATTGCCGATTGAATGCTATGCGGCTGTGTTGACTGCTGGATTAAGAGTAAGTACCTGATGAATAAGAAAAAGAACAAGAGAAAAAAGAAGAACAACAAGTGGAGGTGGAAACTTCATGAATAATGTCTTCAAGGTGATCGCTGCTTCTCGGAACACGCGATATCACGACCCATACCCTACTAATACTACTGCTGGTGCTACTGGTGCTTCAGTTCCTGAAAGACGATCAGATCTTGAGGCTTTGGGTTTTTTTTTTCTTCTAAATTTAAATAGAGGTTCTTTTTTTTCTCATTTACTTAAATAGTATAGGTTTCACTGTATACACTAAAATAGATTTTGTTTTATCATCATCATCTTAATCTTTGGAGATTAATTTCGATTGATGGTTCTACATTAAAAGTTATCGAAAAAAAAAAATTAAGAACGTTTTAAAAACTAAGTTTTAATTTATTTTATCTATTAAACTTTTTTTTAGAGTTGATTTAAAAATAATTTGTTTTGTTGGTGATAAGACTAAATTTTTATTTTAAATTAACGGATGATTAATTTATTCTGTTAATAACTACAAAAACTTTCGAAAAACTATTGAATTTATACTTTAAAAACTTACGTTGCGATCTTAAATTCTTTAAAACTACATAAATGTTAATTGAGTTACTCAGTGTTGATTAAAGATATTCGAGAATAAGAAGTTTGAGTTCAAATTGATCTTGACCTCGGCAGATATACGACTCGAAGGATTCATTTAATGGCAACCCTACGCTTATGGCCTTATTTACATTCGTGTAGAGGTAAAAAAAAAAAATAAATAAATAAAAAAAAAACAGAGCAAGAGTGTAGATATATTTATTTATATATGTGTAGATATAAATTGCACATGTGAACTTCCTTGAATAAAATGTATTGGATTAACCTCAGTAGACCTTTGGATTGATGTCATTTGAATAGTCCATGTAAAATTGCATTCCTCATTCATCTTGACAATCTTGTACATTTATTTTGTCCTTTCTTTCTGACGCGTAGTCACCAACTTATTTATTAAGCTTCATCTTTTAATTCTTATGGAATTTATTATCACTTCATAATTAATATACACTTATTTGTTTATTTATATATATAAATAAATATGATTTTATGATAACTTAAATTTTTAATATATGCTGAAGTTTGATATGTATAAATATATATATTTGGGGTATTCCAAATTCTGTATAAAATTAATTGTTTCCTGAAAATTTCAATTCTAAAAATAAATTTTTAATGGTCATTCAAAAATTTGAAAAATTTCAAATTTCTTACGCGCGCTTCTAAAATTTATGTTTTGAGATAAAATTTTCAGGAGATAATTTACTTTCTATGTAATAAAATTTCCCGCATCCAGTAAAAAAATTATAAAAAAAATAAATACTCGATTTTTTTATCTCGAAAATTTTCAAAATTTTTGATCGACCTCTTAGACTTGAATTTTCGACCTCAAACTTGTTAATAATTTTTGTTTTTACCACACTCTAGTTTTTTATAAAGAGGGAGAGCAAAAAACTTTCAAATTTTTTTTGAGCCTGTTTAATATATATTTATTTCTGTAAATATATAGATAAAAACTGGTGTATAAATATATGCAACAACTTAATTTCTCAATCATGTGAGTCTTTATATTTTTATTAAGCTGTTTAGCTGATGCTCGCACGCGCGATCTATTAGCGCAAGGTGTGCACTGGTAAGATTGGTGTGAAGTTAAATAAACAAGTAAGAGAATAAGTAAAAAAGATAAAGGAAACGAGAGTTTAAGAGAAGGTAAGAATGAGAGCAGAATAGTGAGTAATGAGAAAAAGGGAATAAGAGACAGAGGGAGATAGAGATGACAACGACAACGACAACGACGACGACGAGAACGACGGAGGTGTAGACACCAGTGCACATTGAATATGCAGAAGCAGACGATGGTTTATACGTGTCGTCGATTAAGCCAAGAGATGGGGTAGTCATTAAGAGATAACGCCCGTTGACACCGTTGGGACACTCATGAGATAGTCCATCCTCACTATATATGTACACAGGCTTTCAACCAGATCCTAACATTCTTGTTCTTATTCTCACTCATTTTCATAAGACAAATATAACTTAATAACTACCCTTCATTTAAAAATTTAATATAATTACTTTTTATTTGTACTACATTTGCTCCACCTAATCGATTTTATGTTTTCTTTAATTAACTTCATTTTTTAATTATAAATTTACACATTACTTTATTTAAATATTTTATTTTTATTTCAATAAATAAAAAAATTTTTAAGTAAATAAATTTAATGATTATATTTAATTAGTATTGATAAGATAATAAAAAAAAAACTTTCAATAATTTAACCTAATAAGTATTTTTAAAAATAATCATCTTAATTGGTATACTTTTTAATTTTAAATGGTTTTATTTTCAAAAATATTTATGTTTAAGATTTAAATATTCAAAATTATAATAATATATAATGTTTTATTTATGATAAGTAATTTAAAATTAACAATAAAATTATTTATCTCAACTGATCTTATTTAAAACTAGAGCGTAGAGCTCAAGATTGATTGGATTTAGGATGAAAGAACGCGACGAGTGGTGGAAAAAAAAGTTTATAAAAAATTTAAGGAAAGAAAGGAGATGGTAAATAAAAAAAATAGTAAAAGAGACAAAGAATTGAGGAAAAAAAAATAAAATAAATGAGAGGGGAACAAACCTCTGAAACTCGGTCTCTCGTCTAGTGATCTAATCTCACATTCCCGTGCTGCGTGCCTAATTAAAGATCGATATCTCCCGATATTATTGCACTTCCCTCCTCCCTCTACCCCTCTTTTACCTTAACTCGTACGCGTCTTTACCCCCGTTACCCCTAGCAGGTTATTAAATTCTCGTATCACGATAATCTCACCAGCCTGGTCCTGCTTCGCTATCTGATCCGACCAGCCTCCAGTCTCTCGTTACTACTATACTATATCCTCTTCTCTTCTCATCTCTTCTATTTATTCCTTCAATCTACCCTTTTACATATAAATACTTATCTTTTTTTTTATGTTCTATCAATATTTTGATACTCGTAAAATCTAATCTATCTTACGCATAAAGGCCTCAATACTTTTTATTGAAATAAAAAAAAAAAAAAATCTATTAAATTTTTTTTTATAAATTTATATTTAATACTATTGATATTAAAAAAAATTTTCCGGTCAACTTTCGAGCTAATTAACTTGGCAAGAGTGTTTTAAGATCGGGAGAGTGGTTGAATAATTATTCATTGAATTCTCTGAGGAACGAGTGAGCAAGTGAGTGAGTGAATATAAAGAAGTAGATAATGTAAGAGTTTGAGTATATGTTGGAGTAAGAGAGAAATGGGGATGTAAAAGAGGGAAAGGTGGACTGCTTTGGATAAGGATCTGGTGAGCAAACGACATTCGAGTCCAAGTGGAAGGTGAGCGAGAGGTGTCTCCGACCAGTAGATACGAAATCTCGTATGTCCATGCCGTGTCCTGAAGAATCAAGAGCCAAGAGGTAGAAGAGGTAGAAGAGGTAGGGGAGGTAAGGAAAGAAGTAGAGGAGGTGAGGGCGGATGATGAGTGAACCCAACGAGAGAGTTTAATGTATGCGCGTGAGGCTTCTGTGAGAGCGATAATTGCCCGGCACTGCGAGCTTCTGTCCGACATCCTCCTCACGTCTCAATGTAGACGTAATGATAAAAATATATACCGTCGACGAATAAATTTACTCAATAACCCTTTATTATATACACACACACACATATACACATATATATGTATATAAAGTATATTTATTTATTATTGTTAGAATCAATTTTTATTTTTTCAATAGAAAAATTATCAATTTAAATTAAATAAAATTCAAATTTTCTGTTTTTATTTAAATTATTTTTAAAAAATTATGACAGTGACATTTAATAAAAATATTTTATTAAAATTTATAATTAATTGAATATATGCATATAGATATAAGAAAATAAGCTATAAGTATAAAACAAAATATTTAAAGTATAAGATAAAATTGAATTATAAAGAAATAATCTTGTGTTTGTTCAGGTTTAATTTTATGACGGTAAACTCTTATTTTTAATCTTTAATAAACCCATATCAGGTGTAGCTTCATTGTCTCCACGTGGTATAAATTTATATTCGTTCCGACAGTAAAGCAATTTTACAGACTACACATCAGTTAGCATCAAAGTAAGGATTGTCTAAGAGTTAAATTGTGTACACGCCGGAGGCCCGTACATCAACTATATTTACCCATCATAGTATTTTT